>CM038793.1:203921619-204171638 GCA_021764765.1 Vicia sativa
CAGGCCTAAATACAACAATGTTTCATAACCCAGAGATATCTACCTTTTCACCATTATAAATATGAAGATCATGAAATTATAACATAGGATGAAATGTCCCACCCCCAGGATTGGCTGCTCAATTTCCTACCCTCACAACGAACTACATAGAGGCATTTCGACAACAAATGGATGATAGAAATCATGAAATGGTTGGTGTTTTAGCCTAACAAATGGGTACAATTTTAATCCATTAATCCAAAGTGTTACCCAACTAGACCAATAAAATGCCCAGACGAATAAGCAATTGGTAGCATAGATAGCACAAATTGTGAATTTCTTTGGCATCACTCGAGCCCGATTTAACATCCCCATTGAGATTGGATGAGAGAAAACCAAGGATTAATAGTCAAAGAGGACCCAACAATCAATCAAACCCATCAAATTGCACAAAATGTTGGCAAAGTCAATTGGGGACCAATAATTGAATAACTTAGGATCGAATAAGTCATACCAATGGAAGTTCAAGCCCCAAGGGTAGTAATGGTCAACCGAAACCAAGATGTTGACGAATTCCTTAAACGTGTTTGACAAGATGAATACCTAAGAGAAAATAATTTGGCAGCCATGGTCGAAAGAACAATGGCTTGAAATGGGGTAAATATAGGCCTTTGAAGGCCAAATTATACTTCCCTTTTGTTTGAATATGTTCTACATAGTGAGTTACCCAAGGGTTGAAAAGTCCCAAAGTTCACAAAATTCCTTGGCGACACCAGTGAATCTATTGTCTAACATATAGCCAGCTATCTTACCGAGGCAAGGAGCATAACAACACGAGTCTTTTCAGCATGCTTTGGCCTCACTCACACGCTTTTCGGGAAACTTCCCAAAAGGTCACCCATCCAATACTACTCCAAGCCAAGCACACTTAACTGTGGAGTTCTTATGGTTAGGCTACCGAAAAGAAGATGCATCTTGTTGGTATAGGTAGTACCAATTAATCCTTATAAGCCTCCTTCAATCATGCAATCTCATACCTACATAGTCTTAGGATCCCTCTCATTTCGATGTGGCGACCACTCTTAGCCTCTCTAGCCTCGAGTGTTACATGGGGTATAACCACCCCTCGCCTTCTTTGGCCTCGGGTGTTACATGCCCACCAGCTTCCGCATAGTTTGTCCTCGAACCACATCATACTGTGAGAGGTATGGCTTTGATACCATTTGTAACGCCCCTAACGATCTTCAGGATTATCAACTGACCCCACAAACTAACACGAGTCTTTTCAGCATGCTTTGTCCTCACTCGCATGCTTTCCGAGAAACTTCCTAGAAGGTCACCCATCCCAATACTACTCCAAGCCAAGCACGCTTAACTGTGGAGTTCTTATGGAACAGGCTCCCGAAAAAAAGATGCATCTTGTTGGTATAGGTAGTACCAATTAATCCTTATAAGCCTCATTCAACCATGCAATCTCATACATGCATAGTCTTATGACCCCTCTTATTTCGATGTGGCGACCACTCTTAGCCTCTCTGGCCTCGAGTGTTACATACGGTGTAACCACCCCCGTCTTCTTTGGCCTCGGGTGTTACATTATTCCATGATCAATTTTATATGGGACAATCCAAGATTAGTATCAAAGAATTGGCTAGTATCAAAAGAAAGTTTAGATACAATTGATGATCACTTAAACAAGTTTTGTTTGTTGAAGGCAATGTGTTTTACACAAGTGCTAGAATATGAGTTGGTCCAAATGGCTGCAGTCGGTTTAGATTATTCCATTCGAAAGAAGTTGAACACTCAGTACTTGGGGAACATGACCCAATTAACGAATTGAGTTCAACAAGTGGAACATATGTAACACCCTTCTAAAACTCCACAAATATTATAAATAATACATCAGAGTATTACACCAAAAGAGTGTCACATATTCATATAAAACATCACACATGCAAAACATATCATGCTCTATAACAAGACTTCTCAAAAATTAAAATAGTTATCCCTTTAAAAAAAATTTAAACAACTATGTCTAACCACATGTAATAGAAGTCATATCTCCTTCCGAATTTCAAATGTACTTGGTGGTTGGTGATGTCATGTTCATCATTTTAGGCTGCTGTAGGCATACTCTATAAGATATGCTTTAAATATAGGACATGATATGCTTTGGAGAAAACTCAACAACCGCAAAAATATATTAAGACAAGTAGTAAGATGAATTAAGTGGGAAAAAACTAAAAACAATTTGAACGTAATAGGAAAAATACCATTTTTAGTCCTTTAACGTTAAGTTAGGGTTCATTTTGGTCCTTCAATTTTAAAAACGACAATTTTAGTCCCTCAATTTTTTAAAACGTGCCACGTTAGTCATTTCCATCCAAATTTGATTAACTACGTCAATCATTTATTGACGTGTAACCTTAGCGGCAAAAAAAATGGGCGCTATATGTTTTTTTTGGGTTTTAATTTAATTCTTCATCTTCTTCACCAAAACCATTTAAAATTAAAAACCCATTTTTGAATTTTAACTCAAAACCCATCTGTTTTTTAGTTAGTAACTACATGTAATTTAATTAACTTCTTTATTATTAATCAACTAGTACTTCTACCCGTGCGATGCACATGACAAATTGTTGATAAATATTGTATTTTTATAATAAAAATATGAATGTGTTAACCAGCAATTTCGATAAAAAGGTTGTTTGATGTCGAAGAAGTACTTATTTCAAATAGAGTCCAAAAGTTAAGACAAATTGGCATCAACAAAGAGTAGTGAATTGAAGAATGATTGGTTAGAGAAATTAGAGTTATTACTCTAAAACCCTTCGATTTCGAGCAAGGTGTGGGTTTCGATTTTTGCATCTCCATGTTTTAATTATAAGAGCTTTAGTTCAAGAGCTGAGGCGGTCAAAGGGGGAATTACTTATGATTTGAGTAGAAAGAAACAGAAATCCACTTCGCTAGCGTGAGATTCGAAATTCAAATAAAAGGCGCCATTTGCAGAGGACGCATGGAGGCCAATAAACGAAAGAAGCATGCATGCTTCGAACGTGGCGTAATTTTAGAGCAAGGCCGTTAGGGTCGAAATACTATAAATAGGTGTTCTAATGTTAGAATTTGTGTGTTCACTTGTGTACTGGAAAATCTCACATACTCAAATTACCGTGATTTAGGGAAAAGAGTTGAAGATAACATGTACGTATTGAACATCATTACAATGTCTTTTCATAATTTAAATTCAAGTTATTTTACATTCACTTCGCCTTTACAGTTTCTTTGTTTCTGAATCTTTTTGTTTTCCCTTTACATTTCGTTCAAACACTTTATTTTCCAGAAAAAACTTTACTTTATTGTTCGTTTTGTTTCAGTCAAACACTTTAGATTTCCAGAAGTCTTTATTTCATTTACCAAAATCCTTCATATTTTATCTGTTTCGCATTACACAGTCTTGCATTTAATTGTCAAATCTATAGTTTAAATCGAAGCCAATTATTAGCCTACAAATCATTCAGTCAATGCATCTTCTTAGACAAATTTAGAGAAAAAGTTTAAGAGTTCTACGTTCTATATTAAAAGATACAAATCTGTAAAACAATGGATATAAACATGAAATTGAATTATGACACATGTCCTAGGATCAATCTAGTCGATCCTGCAAGTAACCAGTAATTGGAAGACTAGCGGTTGTTTACTAGAAATCACTGTAAACAAAATGTTTGAAAATAATATATATATATATATATATATATATATATATATATATATATATATATATATATATATATATATATATCTTCTTATTATAAAATTAAAAAAAATACATTCCACTAATATAATAAGAATATGAAACATAAAATGCCATTTTTCTGACTTTCCCTGCAATTGAATAAAAATAAAGTAAATCCATCTTTGAGATTTAAAAACAAATAGCAATTTGAACAAACTTACAAAATATTCAAAAGTTAAAAGTTAATCAAAATAGCAATTTGAATAAACTTACAAAATATACAAATGTTGAAAGTGAATTAAAATAGCAATTTGAACAAACTTACACAATATGTAATTGTGCATCAAAACCTTTCGAATTTGTAGTTGACACTATCCACCTATTATAAAAAAGTAAATGTCGCATAAATTAAAACAATTTACTGATATAGAGGAAGTCAATACATGAAAAATATATGTGGGTGAAGAACTCCCAATACACATTTTCTATACCAGAACGTTGATTTGAGTAACCTTGATGTGAGTTTAGGGTTTGGAGAATATAAGAAAAAATTGGAGGTTGAATCTTTTTGTACTAAAATTATGATAATAGTAAAGTAATTGAAAATTGCACCGGAAGTTGAAAAACACAGAATTAAAATTGTAGAAGAACTGAAGAGTTAGATTCAAAGAATGAGGAAAAGGTAAAGTAGAACAACATTGAAGATTTTTCTTTTCACTGAACCGTCTTACTAAAGAGGTGATGGGGTAATTACATAAATAAAATAATAATAATAATAATAATAATAGGGAGTCGCAAATTATTTTGCGAGGGGCTTTCCACGTCGCCTATTTGCTAGGGGCTAACCCCCACACAAAATGCAATCTCAATTTTCAAGTCCGCAACATGCACGCGGCTAGTAGTGCTCTAGTAGTACAAACCATTTGCTTGGGGTTTAGCAAAATATTTAATCAATATAAAAAAATAAATATAATTACTAGAATATATAAATAAACTATTTTAAATATATATATATATATATATATATATATATATATATATTAATTTTGTTATACTAAACATTAAAATACTACACACTACTTTTAATATATTTTAAAAAAATCCTAAAAATACTAAATGTACTATTTTTATAAGTTTCTAATACTAAACATACTGTTTTTCTTAAAATATATACTAGTTTTCCAAGCTTTTAATACTAAACATAATATATATATATATATATATATATATATATATATATATATATATATATATATATATATATATATATATATATATATATATATATATATATATATATATATATATATATATATATATATATATATATATATATATATATATATATATTATACTACATGAAAATCATTATATATTTTTAACATGTCAAACATTTTTCAAATTTATAACTTATAAAACACAAAAAAAAATCATTTTTCCTATTTATAAATTCATTAAAATATATCTAACATATTAACTAAATTCATATTTAAAATTTAAAAAATAATGAAACACAAAAATTAATACAAAACAACACCAAACATTAACAAATCTAACATCAATAAATTTCAAAATAAATAAAAAATAGAGAAGAAAAGTGTAAATTGAAAATAAATAGAAAATTTAACTTACACATAAAAGTGTACCTTAAAAAATATTAGTGTTATTGTAGTTGTCTAAGGTTTGAAGAGAAAATGTTTATAAAAGAGAATGGTTGCTAGAAGAGAAAGGGATAAAAAGAAGAGAAATGGAAAAATATAGAAGAGAAAGAGAAAACGTGTATCGGGGGAAGGAATTGGGCAATTAATTAATGCAGAATTTGCTAGGGACTAATCCTCTCGCAAATGACAAAGTAATAATGACTGCACAAAAAGCGCAATAAAGATTCTGATTGATTTGATAAAACAAAAATTTGCTAGGGGCTGCCCCTCACAAATTGTTACTTTTGAAATTTAAATTTCCCTCCATATTATTTGCTAGGGGTTGTCTCTGGCAAATGCTTAATTTTGAAATTCAAAATTCTCTCTGTATTATTTGCTAGGGGGTGCCCCTCGTAAAGTAATGTCATATATTTTTCTTTTTTGCATTGCGAGGGGATTAACCCCAAGCAACATATTAATTTTGTGAGGGGCTTTACCTTTGGCTAAACAAGGTTTTTCTTGTAGTGATTGACACAATGATCCCAGACTCCCCATGATTTGCGCGTATGCTGACAAGGTTTTTGTTAGTGTCAGTACTACACCGCATATTGTTTCCCCTTTGTACTACATCAGATAGAATAGCCCCGTTTCAATACCATGTTGGTGTTTGGTGTTGCGAGATAATGTCTACTTATATGCTCCACAAAACACTCTTCTAAGGCCATCACGTAACAATGAAAAACACTAATACGGTGACATATGCATGACGGCTACAAAAAGAACATCTATGCTCGGAGATAGCTTTGCTATGCCGCTTTAAGTTGCTATTGATTTGGCTGGAATTATGCAAAATAACGGGGACATTTTGGTTTTGGCCACACAACAACATAGATGAGCATATACTAATAACCCATTAAAACATTAGCTGATGGTGAAATAATGATGAAATAAATATAAAGATAGTATCTAGATGATGGTATATGTTGTGAATCAGATGCCTTGGAAACAAAATATAAACTTGTTGCTCAAGGTAGGAAAAAATAATGAAGAACACGATGAACACAAGGATTGGTTATTAACTGCTATTCTTTTCTTTATCTTCAAAACAGGATTACAAGTATACAAGAATAACAAATAACCCTCTCATCCTAAATTAGGATTTGTAGTATGTAATGATGAAAGACTAGTATGTTATTTATAATAAACCTAACATACTAAACTAATGGGCTTTTATCACAAATACCCATTACAAGCTAACTTAGGGTACAAGCTAACTTAACCAATTGAACATAACAAACAGGCCTAATTCGATGCTAACAATCCTAGCATCCTTCGACACTACAAGCTAGAACACACTTCGACTACAACTTGTAACACTTCGATAACAGCATGTGAGCAACCTTCGACTGCATGCTAAACTTTCGAACCGTCGAACCAATATACTACCTTCGACCCAATAGAGTTCGATCCAATATCTCACAAATTTCCACCTTGGAACAAACTCTATTATCAACTAACGAACTAGTTTTCTTCATGCAACTTTATCAACTGCGCATACAATGGAAAAACTTGCAACTAGGCAATGTCTTGTGATCATCTCATCAGCATTATGATCTGTCGAAACCTTCAGCACTTGGACTTCTCCACACTCGGTTACCCCTCTAACGAAATGCAACCTCACATCAATGTGTTTGGTTCGCTCATGATAGGCTGAATTCTTCGATAGGTGTATTGCACTTTGACTATCACATTTAACAGTGATAACTTCACCTTGAATTTTCAGCTCCTTAGAAAAACCTTCAAGCCACAATGCTTCTTTCACAACTTCAGTTAAAGCAATATATTCCGCTTTAGTGGTTGATAATGCAACAACCTTCTGAAGTGTTGCTTTCCAACTAATTGTTTGACCAAACAAAGTGAAAACATATCCAGAAATAGATTTTTTAGAATCCATACAACCTGCATAATCAGAGTCGACATATCCTTAGATTACTGATTTACTATCTTCTCCAAATGCTCCACCATAAATTAAGACTCTGTTCAGAGACCTATTTATGTACCTTAAAATCCACTTCAATGCTTGCCAGTGAGCCTTTCCAGGATTCGCCATGTACCTGCTTACAAGACTTACTGCATATGCTATGTCGGGTCTAGTACAAACCATAACATACGTCAAAGAACCTACTACATTAGCATATGGGATGCTATTCATATAAGTTCTTTCGATCTCAGTACTGGGACATTGATCAATACTCAACTTGAATTGAGGGTTTGTTGGAGTCACAACCAGCTTCGAATTCGACATACCAAATTTTTCGAGAATCTTTTGTAAATATGCCTCTTGAGATAAGCATAATTTTGAGTGCTTTCTATCTCTTTGAATGTCAATTCCAAGAATCCTGGAAGCTGCTCCTAGATCCTTCATTTTGAACTCCTTATTGAGTTCTGCCTTCACCCTTATTACCTCTTCGACATTGTTACTTGCTATGAGAATATCATCAACATAAAGTAACAAAATAACAAATGAATTACCAGGACGAAATCTAAAGTAAACACAGTGATCGAACTAACTTCTAACGAAACTTATGCGTGTCATGAATTTGTCGAATCTCCTATTCCACTGTCGAAGAGATTGTTTCAGACCATATAAAGATCTATTCAACTTGCACACATAATCTTCCTTTCCCTTTTTGACATACCCTTCAGGTTGCCTCATCAGGATTGTTTCATCAAGATCACCATACAAGAACGCAGTCTTCACATCCATCTGTTCCAGTTCAAGATCGAACTGTGCCACCATAGCAAGCAACATTCGAATGGACCTATGCTTCACAACAGGAGAAAATACATCATTGAAATCTACACCTTCTTTCTGAGTGAAACCCCTTGCAACCAACCTCGCCTTGTATCTTTTCGACGCCACTCCTTCGAGTCCTTCCTTGACTTTGAAAATCCATTTACAACTGACTAACCTAGCTCCAGCAGGTTTCTTGATCAATTCCCAAGTGGTGTTATCATAAAGAGACTTCATCTCATCATCCATGGCCTTTATCCATTCAGTCTTATTTCGACTCCTCATAACTTCCTTATGGTCTCTTGGTTCTTCATATAGAACCTCACTTGCAGAGATTAAGGCATAAGCTATAAAATCTACATACCCAAATCTTTGAGGTGGTTTCATCAGCATCTTCTGCTTCTTCGACTTTATCTGGGATATGCAATTCAGCATCAACATGCTCCACCTCAACAGGAATCTCTACCTGTTCCAGCTCTTTGTCAGATGCTTCTGCACTTCGACCAACATCATCCATTTTCTTGAAAGCCATTTCAACTTCATTGAAAACAACATCTCGACTGGTGATAATCCTCCTGTGACCTGACTCTAGTCACCATAGCCTATAAGCTTTGACTCCTTCAGGGTATCCCATGAACGTGCATTTAAGAGCTCTAGGTTTGACCTTATCTTGCCTAATGTGAGCATAGGCTACGCAGCCAAATACTCTCAATTTTTCGAGATTTGGTGGATGTCCCGACCAAACTTCTTCAGGTGTCTTCATATCTAACGCAGTCGAAGGATATCTGTTTATCAGATATGTTGCTACCGAAATAGCCTCAGCCCAAAACACCTTCTTTAACCCAGCACTAGTCAACATGCATCTAACTCTCTCCAAGATGGTTCGATTAAACCTTTCAGCCAAACCATTTTGTTGTGGAGTGCATGCAGTAGTTCTGTGCCTTGCAATACCAGAGGCAACACAAAAGCTATCGAATGCCTCATTGCAAAATTCAAGACGATTGTCTGTTCTCAACCTCTTGACCTTTCTGCCAGTTTGATTTTCGACCAGAGTCTTCCAACCTTTGAAATTCTCAAAAGTTTCATCCTTAGTCTTCTGAATGAATACCCATAACTTTCTGGAATATTCATCTACTATGGATAGAAAATACCTTGCTCGTGAATGTGATGGAAACCTTGCAGGCCCCCAAAGATCAACATGGATGTAATCAAGGGATCCATGTGTTCTTTGTTTGCCTTTGTTGAACTTCACTCTACAAGATTTTCCAAGTACACAGGGTTCACAAAACTTTAGCTTTTCGACTTTGTCTCCACCAAGAAAATTTTGTTTCCCCAATTCGACCATACCCCTTTCACTGACATGGCCTAATCTCATGTGCCAAATTTCTGTCTTCGACAAAGGTTTAGTGGATGCAACATTTGTCGAACCACTTACAACTTCAGCCTCAAGGGTATACAAGCCTTGTTTCTTCACGCCTCTCAAGACTTCTTTCGACCCCTTCATGACTCTTAGGATAGTTTTCTCTCCTTGAAAAACATATCCTTTCTTGTCGAATTCACCAAGAGAAATCAAATTTCTCTTCAAATCAGGTACATACCTGACTTCAGTCAATAACCTTATTGACTCATCATAGAGTTTGAATCTCACATATCCAACACCTGCAATCTTGCAAGCTTTGTTGTTTCCCAACAATACAGATCCATCATCTTGATCACATAATTCCTCGAACAAGTCTTTGTTTGGGGTCATGTGCCAAGTGAACCCATAATCCATAATCCACTCCTTCGACGGGTTGCTGCTCAAAACCACAAGAACATCAGATGAGTCGAAATCATCTTGAACAATTACTGCATTGCCATTATCCTTTCCTCCATGATCTTTCAGGCGTTCAGGGTACACTTTTCTTGTGTGACCTTCCTTCTTACAATGATAGCATCGAATACCAGATGCTTCACCACTGTAAAGCTTCTACTGACTTTTACCTTTCTTCTTGTCGAACTTATTATCCTTTCGCAAGAATTTTCCTTTAACGGCCAAACCTTCACCAACCGTCGAAGGTTTATGCTCCTTTCGTTCATTCAAGTACTTCGAATACAAGGTTGATTGAACTTCTTCAAAGGTCAGGGACTCCCTTCCATACAAGAGAGTTTATTTAAAGTGGGCATGTGATCTGGGCAACGCGCACAACAACAACAACGCTTGATCTTCATCATCGATCTTCACATCAATATTTTCAAGATCAAGAATCAGCTTGTTGAACATATCCAACTGCTCAACCAACACTTTGTCTTCAATCATCTTGAATGAATACAAAGCTTGCTTCAGTTAGAGTCGACTCACCAACGATTTGGTCATGTACAAACTTTCAAGTTTCACCCATAACCCTGCCGTCGTCGTCTCCTTTGATACCTGTCGAAGAACCTTATCACCAAGGCTCAACAAAATTGCACTGTGGGCCTTCTCTATCATTGTCGTCTTCTCAACTGTCGTTAAAGCTTCGTTCATGGCTGATTCTCCCTTCTACGCTTCCAAACAACCCTGCTGAACCAGTAGGGATTTCATCTTCAAGCGCCACAGACCGAAATCGTTCACTCTGGTGAACTTTTCAATCTCATATTTTGTCGAAGGCATCTTCTCCACGCTCATCGCACCAATTTGTTGTGAATCGGATGCCTTGGAAACAAAATATAAACTTGTTGCTCAAGGTAGGAAAAAATAATGAAGAACACGATGAACACAAGGATTGGTTATTAACTGCTATTCTTTTCTTTATCTTCAAAACAGGATTACAAGTATACAAGAATAACAAATAACCCTCTCATCCTAAATTAGGATTTGTAGTATGTAATGATGAAAGACTAGTATGTTATTTATAATAAACCTAACATACTAAACTAATGGGCTTTTATCACAAATACCCATTACAAGCTAACTTAGGGTACAAGCTAACTTAACCAATTGGACATAACAAATAGGCCCAATTCGATGCTAACAATCCTAGCATCCTTCGACACTACAAGCTAGAACACACTTCGACTACAACTTGTAACACTTCGATAACAGCATGTGAGCAACCTTCGACTGCATGCTAAACTTTCGAACCGTCGAACCAATATACTACCTTCGACCCAATAGAGTTCGATCCAATATCTCACAAATTTCCACCTTGGAACAAACTCTATTATCAACTAACGAACTAGTTTTCTTCATGCAACTTTATCAACTGCATACAATGGAAAAACTTGCAACTAGGCAATGTCTTGTGATCATCTCATCAGCATTATGATCTGTCGAAACCTTCAGCACTTGGACTTCTCCACACTCGGTTACCCCTCTAACGAAATGCAACCTCACATCAATGTGTTTGGTTCGCTCATGATAGGCTGAATTCTTCGATAGGTGTATTGCACTTTGACTATCACATTTAACAGTGATAACTTCACCTTGAATTTTCAGCTCCTTAGAAAAACCTTCAAGCCACAATGCTTCTTTCACAACTTCAGTTAAAGCAATATATTCCGCTTTAGTGGTTGATAATGCAACAACCTTCTGAAGTGTTGCTTTCTGAAGCAACTCGATTTTCAAAAATCTTTTAATTCTCGAAAACTAGTGAAATCGCCACCTAATTTTATTTGTTCTAAAAAGAACGGGAAAATATAGATAAAACCCAAAACAAGCGGATAAGGCAGTCTACGTGACCGAAAAGTGGGATCGGGAGTCGGTTATGTAAGGGGAAGGTATTAGCACCCCTTACATCCATCGTACTCGATGGGACCCATTTAATTCTACGCATTTGTGTGTGTGTTTACTAAGTTATGGATGCTAAAAGAAAACAGAATTTGTTTCTTATTATTTTGAGTTTGGCACGGTTTCGGAACCGTGTGCCTACATATTCCCTTGTGCAATGGGAAAGTCAAAACTCTGTAGTTCCTCTTAAAAAGGCTTTAATTGGTTGCATTGATTTTATCTGAAAAATCGTGCGTTTAGACGTTTCGAATGCTTTGAGCTAGGACTTGTTTTGTTTGTTTGAAAAGCTTAAGTCCTCGCTCGTATTTGAAACGACTATTGCACACTCTTTGTCGGAAAAGAGTTTTAATGATCGCATATGAGAGCGATAAAAGGATTTGAATTGGTTGAGTTGTTTTTAGGGTGGATGAAAAAGTACCGAACAACGAGGCTAGCGTCTCACGATTCAAATACTAGAAACCCGAGGAACGAATGTTCGCCCGAATCGTCTATCACCCAAAAAGGTTTTCTTATGAAAGAGTGAGGTGAAACGAGTTTCATGTTATTTAGGAGTCTTTAAGCCACGGGTCTAGCGTCCAACGACTTAAAGACTGAAAGTTCATTTAGGACAAGTTTTTAAGCAATTGGTCTAGCGTCCAACGACTTAAAAACTTGTATTTGATTATGAAAAGAACTTTTGAAAAGACACTCGACATTGGATCGAGGTTTGGAATTGTAATTATGAAAGTGTTTTAAATGGAATTCGGTAACGGACCGCAAGAGAAAGAATGATTCGGGTTGGGATTTAACTAAAGCAACAAGGGCTTTAATTAACCTCGTGAGGATGGCCCTGCCCATCCTCAACTATGAAACCCTTTAAGAAATCGGCCTATGAGCCAATCAAGATGAAATCGAATTGATTTTAATTTTCGTTGTGTGCACAGTGTACAATGGTGAATAATTGCTGAATGAATAAGTAAACAGACAAAAATACCATACAATACAATCGGAAATTTAAATAATTATTAGAGATGATTTTTTCTGTTTGATGAAAAATCGGCTAATAGTTTAATCGATTAGTCATCAAATAAAAACTATCAGATCCAACAATCATTTATCACATCGCAACAAGAATATTATTTACGACAAAATGATTAACTGAAAGTAGAATGAGTTCAGAAATAGCCTGGAATGCCGTGTTTCTGGACGATGCGAAGAGAAATCCATCTGAACTTTTGACCGGTCCGAAATACTTCCACGTGCTGGCGAACCGGGTGCAATGCTTTCACTTCAAAAATAATCGATTGTTCCAAAATAAAAGCAATGTCGCACCATATATGTATTTTATTTAATACTTACATTTTTTTTGCTAAAATTATTTAATGGTAAAAATGAGGACAAAATAGATTTTATAAAAAAAACAAGGTTGTCACCACCAGATTTTATAAAAAAAAAGAAAATTTAGAAAGAGAAAAGAAAATAAAGTAAATTATTTATATTATTATTATTTGTTTTGAAAAATAATAAATAAATAAAAATGAAAGAGATGGAGTATTTTCTTTTCAAAACGGGTAAAAACCCAGCACTCCTTTCCGCTCCCTCTCGCGATTTCTGGGTTACCTCTTCCATGTCCTCTCTCTCGAACCCTCATCGTGGCCACTTCTCCTTCCCAATCTCTCACCCGCCGCTATCCTCGACGTGTTCTCTCTTTTGTCCTGGGTTTCTCAAGTGCCTCATCTTCTCTCGCATTCTCAACGTCGATCGTGTTCTCTCTCTCCATGGCGTTTCTCTCTTTCTCGATCGCTTGCATGTTGATTCCGATTATGATTTTCAATGTTGATTTCGATTTTGGCTTGTTTGATCTGGTTTGAGCGGATTGTTGGGACCGATTGGAAAGGAAGGAAACCCTAGCTTGAAGCGATTCGATGGTGAAATACCTCACCTTGGAGCGTTTAACAGATGGCTTGCCTTTAGTTCCGTGAGATTGTTTCTTGCTCTTCTTCTTCTTTCTCAAATGTAAATATTTTCGAAAAAACACCGAAGGCGTTAGGCTAGGAAAATGATGATTTTGCTATGCTGGTGTTTTTGTTTGCTTTTATGGGCTGGCTTTTGGGATTTTCGGTTTGTCAATGGATACTTGCTTTTTCGGTTTCTCATCTTCTTTCTCCTTGCTGTGTCGGTTTGGACAATAAGAACATGGATGCTACATTTTGGTCTTTGGTTTTGATTTTGGTTATGGAAAGGGTGTCAAAATGGTTGTTGGTTGGTTTTGATTCTCTTTTGTTGAGTTTTGACGATGTATATTTTATATTCTTTTAGGTCTCCCTTGAACGGTTTTCTTGGTCGAACATATACTATCTATTCCTCGCTCTTTTTTGCCGATATTCAATGATGCCTTTTTTCTTATCTCTTGGAGCGATCATATCCTTGTCTCTTTCTCTTTGAACTGTGTCCAAAGATATTACCTTGATCTTCTTTCCTTTTTATGCTTGGTATCTATTAAGAACAGTGCTTGCTTGTCTTGGTCAACCATCCTTCTCGGACCTTTATCGGATTTATTGGCTTTTACCTTCTTTCACCTTTGGTGAAAACATAGTTTTGAAATTACTTTTCCTCTTCTATGATCTATCGATTACTTGTAGAATTGAATTTACTTCTTTCAACTTTATTATTCTGGCTCATTGCCTCTAATCCTGTTGGAATTTTGGTTTGAAAATATATTCTAAATGTATACTCGCATTGGACTGTTGTATTTGGGCTGTGATGAATTATGGGTGGGCTATTGAAACATGATGCCCTGATTTAATGAATCTGCTATTGTATCTGTTGGGATTTATATCTCGCCGAACTTTTAAAGCGCTCAGATGCTAGTTGCCTTTGCTGCCCGAAATTGAATCGCCGCGATTGCTTGTTCGTGAACCGGCTGGCCGTGATTTGTGAGCAAGCTGCACGATGATTAATCTTTTAAGATTCGAGGCTTATCGTTTGAAACTGATTCCCGCCGCCTAATGATGAGTCCTCGACCAAAACATAAAATTTTGATACTTTCTTGCTTTTGTTTCATGTTTCAATTATGTTTATGCTTCTAACTTGTGTTCTTTGTTCTTGTTTCATGTGGTAGAAATCGATCAAAAGATAGGAAAGCTTGACAAGAAGATGGCGAGGATGAAGAATAAGCAAGCATGAAGATTGAATGACGATGTTGCACGAAGACGGTGACGATCTCGAAGATATTGTCGAGTGTAACTTGTAGTTTTAGGATTTAGAATTTCTTTTGTAGAATCATCGCAAACTAAAGACAAACTCGTATCAATTCTCCTTTGTAATCTTCAACATAATACTTGAGCGAATGAAATTAAATTCAAATTAACGTCGGTAATAGTTTAGGACTTGTAATTTGAATTTAAGAAATGCAATTCTTTCTTCAACCATGTAAATTGTCTTGTAAACTTGTAGAATTTATGATGAATGAATGTAACAAACTTTGGGTGGAATTTTGGATATGATCCTCTCTTCTCCTCTTTTTTTTTTAGAGCTCGAATACTGTGAGAATAACTGAGATGAAAACATGTCTTGATAAAAAAGAATGATGATTGCTTGGAATTTATGGAGAAGCGATAGAAACTTTGTAGAAATCTTGCGATTGCAATCAAACGTGAATGGTGTAGAACTTGCAAATTCTAAATAGCTTCCTTAGAATCTAGGTTGGACTTAAAAAAGTGAATTTTGAATGCTTCTTAAATTTGAATGAGATTTGATCATTGAATGAATGTATTTTCCTTGCACCTTAAATCTCTTGCCATGGCGTTTGTAAGAACAAATTTTCTTTTAAAATGAACTTCCGTAGAACAAATGACATTATTCCATCCTCACTTTGATATTCTAAACGAAACCAGAATGAAGTTATTCTGAAACTTGAGTTAAAAATAACTTTCTGACCTTCCTTTTCGGACTTGAGTTAGAAATGCTCACCATTCTAAACAAAACGACAAAGCCAACAACAACCACTTTAAAAATCCAAACCTTGCCAATGATGCCTTTGAGGAAGCGATATTTATCCCGATTCTCGATCGACTTCTCATTGGTAGATAAAGCATCAACAAAATGCGCACATATGAGAAACTGTTAATCATAAACCAACGGATGATTTTGCTCCCAACTTTTTAATCTGATGCAAGCGGAACATACGAGGACGCATTCGAGAATTACCAGGTCATTCACATCCCTGAATCCGTACATCTTTTCTTTCACAGAAACCAGCAACAGAGATGATGACAAGCACAGGACGAACGTCTGAGTGTACAATCTTAAAGCCCGGCAGAGGAAATTACAGTGACCAAGAGAACCAACCTTAAATGAAAACGAGAGTCCCTTATACCAATTGTCCATATTTTTGAAAAGCTTGATAACTGAAAAGAGCCACACAAATTATAAACGGAGGGTAAATTTTGGGGTGCGACAGTTGCCCCTATTCAATCATCTTAGACCTGGTAAGTGAGAAAGATTGACGGCTTTCGAACATTCAAGGTGGAAGAGGATTGAATACTAGAGAACCCCGAAAATTTCCCCGACGTGGGAAACCAATGCCACGAAAGAAATAGATAACATATCTTGGTTACGGAGCCAAGAAAAACACTTGAAGAGAGAACTTACTAAGCATTAACGGAATGCTTTAACATAATTACTAGGAGATTTTAACAACACTGGGGATAACTGTGTAACCGAAATGACTTTGACAACAATTTTAACGAAAATGCTATGAGAAGAGAAACGAACTTCTCAAGCGAAAAGAAAAACAATATATTGGAAAATTGACATGACTGAGAACTTAACAAAGAGTTCTCTGAACTAAGGACTACCCGAGACCTTAAGCAATTGAATGACATGATTGAGAACTTAACAAAGAGTTCTCTGATTGACTAAGATTGAGAACTTAACAAAGAGTTCTCTGAACTAAGGACTACCTGGAGACCTTAAACAGAATTGAAATGACATGATTAGGAACTTAACAAAGAGTTCCCTGAATGACAAGATTGAGAACTTAACAAAGAGTTCCCTGTACTAAGGACTACCTGGAGACCTTAAACAAAATTGAAATGACATGATTGGGAACTTAACAAAGAGTTCCCTGATTGACAAGATTGAGAACTTAACAAAGAGTTCTCTGAACTAAGGACTACCTGGAGGCCTTAAACAGAATTGAAATTACACGATTGAGAACTTTAACAAAGAGTTCTCAGATAACTAAGGACTACCTGGAGACCTTAAACAAAATTGAAATGACATGATTGAGAACTTAACAAAGAGTTCTCTGATTGACAAGACTGAGAACTTAACAAAGAGTTCTCTGAACTAAGGACTACCTGGAGACCTTAAACAGAATTGAAAAATGACACGACTGAGAACTTAACAAAGAGTTCTCTGATTGACAAGACTGAGAACTTAACAAAGAGTTCTCTGAATAGACAAGGTTGAGAACTTAACAAAGAGTTCCCTGATAACATGATTGAGAACTCAACAAAGAGTTCTCTGAATATATGGCTAGAACAATATCGGAATTGTTGGTGCACGAAAGTGCGAGGAGCCATGGCATGCTGAATGTCTTTGACCGTAACTTCCGAGTTACAAGCGAACGGATTCGATGGCACCCAAGAATACAATTCTGGGATAAACAAAACAATATCTAGCACACGCGTGATATAGATGTTTATGAAGTCGGTAAATCTTGTTTCGACATTTACTGATGAGAGATCTTTTGAACATGTACGGACATGTTGAACAACTTCCGAGTTGACAAGATCTTCAATTTGTATGCGATAGCTTTACCGTTGATAGAAGAATCGATTCACCGTGACTGAAAAACTTCTAGGTAATGAGCTTCAATTTTGCTGACATTGTATGGACAATGCGTTGCAGCAAGTGGATATGTAGATCAACGTCTGAGTTGGAGAAATATTTTGAGATTTGAATAAACATCCCGCCGGGTGGATATTTATGTGTTGAGTAGTTGATGACTTCGGGGAAATAAACGCACGGAAGTTTGATGTAGTTTTCGAAACGACTCAAGGAGGAAGCGAGTTATTTGCCAAGAGAATTTGTTGAGAAGATTCTTGTCTGAAAGAAATCTTTGAAAATACCAAGAATAATGTTGTAGTAATCCTCTCTGAAGGAGATTCGCTTGGGGAGAGAAATAAGCTTCACTGGGGAAACTTCGTAAGAAAACCATGTGGAAAATTCGCTGGGGATTCCCGGTTGAATAATTTTGCTGACATTAGAGTCCATCTGAAAGAGAGAACTGTTTCGCTGGGGAAAACATCTCGATTTGGAGAAACCATCAGTTGTGAAGATCCATACAAGTACATAACTTGTGCTGGTACTGTAGCAAAGAGGATAATTTTGTCGTCTGAGAACTAATCCTTCAATTTGATCCTTACGAGGACATCTACGGTTTCGTTGAAAACGCAAAAGCAGATAGTCGAAGCTAATGCATGAGTATGATATGCATGAGTATGATATGCATGAGTATGATATGCATGATATGATTTTTTTCTAATGCAAATGGTGCATGACTTCCTGACTGTTGGGAGAAGAAAGATATCACTGGGGAATCCAATTGAACGATCTTGTTGTCATAAGAGTTCACTGGGGATGATCAATCGATTCTCTGGGGAAAAGACTTCATTGGAGAGTTGATACTACTATCCGTTGTCTGTCGCCCAAGCGTTTGCCTGGCACTGGGGAGACAAGCTAGATTATCATTTGAGAAAAGTCTTCTGCTTGTAATGGGGTACCTCAAAAGAAGTTCTGTAAAGAAGGTCCATTGATACAAGAGTTCGCTTGGGGAAACCCAATCACTCTGGAATGAATTCGATTTGAGAATCATCATCGTTGTAGACCAATTATGGTCGAGCCCTCAAACTTGTGATCGGAAGAACTAAATTTGTCAATCAAAATAGTCTTCAAATTACGATTCTGCTGAGAACAATCAATAATCGATCTTGGAATAACCCGAGTCCTGGCTGAGGTTTATGAATGAATGTGCTATGTAGTATATGATATGAATGCATGAATGAATGAATGCATGAATATACTGGTTTATGCACTGGCTATCAAACTGAATCCTCGACACCGTTAGTCCAGAGGATAAAAGAACATGGCACAACAAGATGATTGACCAAGTTCCAAATGTTGAATTGCCGCTGGAAGGGCTGCAATGCTAATTCTTGTAGAAAGAAGAATAGCAAACTTCTGAGTTGATCAGATAATGATGATTAAAGACGTGCCCCATGCGTGGGAATGCAGCTGCATTAGATTTTGCACTCAAGAGATATATCGACTTCAGAATCTCAACCTGCCCTGGTCTATTAGACCTTCTAAAAATCTTTCCCGAAAAGGAGTGCCCCGGCATCCTGTATTTTGACGCAATACTTTACTGATCATCAGTATTTCAAAGGAACTAGATATTCTGATATGGGAATATCATGCCTTGATAGGAGTTTTGGAGGTATTTCCGCATCTCAAAATAACCTCCTTAGATTTATCAAAATCTTAGAGTGGCAGACTTTGCACAGATGGACGACATGCCCCAGGATGAACATTGGAGAGACTCCAACGTCTCGAAGTAATTACTTCAGGCTGATTGATTCTTGAACGAACACTTGCTCCAATTAAGAGAGCTTCACCATTATGAAGTAACTGCTTCAGATCAATCAACAAGTGAGCGACTAACTTGGTGGAACAAGAGCTTTTGAAGGCCTCCACGCGTCGAAGTAATTGTCTCAAATTGATTTGGACCCGAACGATCAGTTTGAAAAAGATTGAAACGAAATGCCCCACTGTAAACAGTCTTAGAGAGACTCCCATGTCTCGAGGTGATTGCTTCAAGCTGACTGAAACATGGAACGACAGTTGTCCCAGGCTAACTGCTCTTTGAGAAGGACTAACTCAATTGACGACTGCTCTTTAAGGATTTGCCCCCGGATTGGCAGAAATTCGAGGAGCTGAATTTCGATTTGATTGCCCCCAAATTAACAGAATCTTGAGAAGACAACTCGTGATATGCTCAAAGGAGTCCTTAGACGTCATGCTTCTGGATACAAAGAGATGATCAAGTCTTTCTTCTTTGGACAAAGTTAAACCCTTCACTGATGTTCATTATGAGAACTTCTTCAATGTCAAACAAATGTTTTTACATGTAGAAGAATGTTTGTTGTGACAATTATAATGCAACATTTATGCGTCTTGACGTTTTGTATGAAAAACATGACTTTTTGTGAGTGAAACACTTTTAGAGTGCAACACTGAAAACTTTCTTTTTTTTTTGAAAGATAAGACGAGCATATGATACCAACACAGATACTTAGCACGCACTGTAGGAGTCAGGTAAATGCGATCTCTTCGTGGTATGCTTTTGAATTAACCCATGCTTCAATTAGGACTTTTGAGGGTTGTAACGTGGTCTGGTTCACGGTTTTTTTTAGAAAAAAAAAAAAAAAAAAAAAGGATTTTTAGGCTCAAGATATTTGGTGCCCGCCCATTCTCCATGATGTTCTTCAATCCTAAGTTCAACTATCCGATACGAGCACTCATCTCTCGAGAGGAGTTGATGGTTGATGAACCAATATGAGGTTTCTTGGACACGACAGTCGCTCTCATTTTGTCTTTGGTGTCTAACCACACGACTTGTTTTTTTGTTGAGAATCCTTTGCATTTCGGGATCTTACCTGACTTTTGCCTAAGCGACTTATTACTAAGTTCCGACTTAGCGGGCTCTTTGTCTTTTTCTATTCATCTCTTTTTTTTTGAACAAGTCGTGGATCCATACACAACCTTTGATTTGTTAGAAGTGATGGTGACTGTCTGAGTCCCGAGGGGTCGTATTGTCATCTGTTGACCTTCTGATGTGCGAGAGATAACCAATGGGGTATCATTCTCCTTTGATGCACACTATTGATAGATGGAGGTCGACTACTGTGGTTTTGACCTTTCTCAACCTTTTGAAGGATAGCCATTGTTGTATCCTTTGGCTTACTCTCTTGATGAGTTTTAAACGCTCGATCAGATTAACTGAACACTACCCGCCCCACAGGGTTGAAAAAATGGGGTTTTTCTGAACAGAAAAGAAACTTCTACTTCAAGGCTCGAAGGGGTTAACGAGGGTCTATCTCCCTTATAACTCCGGTGTTTGGGGATTTGAAACAAGGCCTATACATCATCAGCAAGGTTTTTACTCAAGCATATGACTAGAGACCTGGCGTTTTTTTTCAATTATCGTCATCCTCCCTCCGATCTTTGCCTAGGCGACAGATTCGGTAACGTTGGTATCAAAATGCTCGCAAATCATTTAAAGAGTGATAACGAATGGATTACTTCAAGACAAACATACTCATTGCATTAAAGTTAAAACAAACAAGTTTCTATATGCAAACAAAGTTTAAACACTTAAACAAGATACACATGAAAATGCAGTAAAGAAATAAAAGATTGTCATTGTTGAGGAGACTTGATCTCGGTCTTGACTTGTTGATTCAGATGAACTTCAGTGGGTTTGACGTTCACTTGAGTACAGGGTTTCCATTCACAAACAGATTCCCTCCTTGAAGAGTCAAGTACTTCTGGTCAATCAGCTGTTGAACTTTGGCTTTGTAAGGATTACAATCCTCTGTTGAGTGTCCTACCGTACCAGCATGGTATCCACATCGCGCGTTATGATCATAACCAAGCGGGAATAACTTTGGTGGGTTAAGAAATTTAGGAACCACCAATGAACTTTGAACCAGATATGGCAGAAGTTGTCTGTAGGTCACTGGAATTGGATCAAGAGGAGCATTCTTTCTTTCCAAATTATTCCGAGGCACAGTTTGATTTTGAGGGTTCTGACTATGAAGTTGAGGAAGATCAGTCAAAAGTTGTTGATGCAAAGACTTGAAAGATGGTAATGGAGGATAATGAGTTGGTGTTGCAACCGACTTCCCTTTGCTAGAACTTGAGATATCTTTGCTGAAGGTTACCACCTTTTCTGAAGTGAACATCTGGTCTACTTCATCACTACTCTTCAAAGTCTCAACTCCCTTTTGGCAAGCGATTGTCCCAATGAGTTTTGGAAGTTCCTCAAACTTGCTATGATTAGACCTTGCAAGCAAAATGTCTAAGCTCGATCCATTCTGTTTGAAAAACAGGATCTTATCATCAATTAGCTCTTGAACTGTGCACTTGAAGGCCGAACAATTCTCAGTTTCGTGTCCTACAGAGTCAGCATGGAAAGCACATTTAACTCTCTCATCAAACCAAGCTTTAGCAACCCCTGGTACTGGCTTCAATTCCCTTGGTATCACCACACCACTCTGAATTAAGTAAGGCAATAGTTGAGAATATGATATCGGGATTGGCTGTATATCCTGTGGAGCATATCGGCGATAATGTGGATTAATACGCTGATTTGGATCCTTCTTCTTCGATCGGGGAGCAAGCAATTGTTGTTGTTGAGGAATCCTCAAAGGTAAAGGCCGAGGATGATACTCAGTAGGAGAATTTCGAACTGGAGAGTTCGCCACATGTGGATGTCCTTGACTCATGGAGACATCAGATGATAGAGCAGCAACCAAACTTGCGGAGCTTGGTGCGGTGTTGCATTCTCTCTTCAACACAACTTGCAAGAGATCCATGACCAGATTCATCTGACTCTTCAAGTGCTTAACTTCCGCCTTCAAAAGTTCCTGACCACGCTGAAGCTCGTCTATAGTCCTCTGAGACATCCTTGGAGTTCTGAACGTGCGTCGAGTAAATAGTTTGATATTTCTGGACAGAAGAGATGAAATGAGCTTTCTGATGAAGATAAAATGCATGGTAATGCATTTAAAGAATGCAAATGTAATATAATGGTAACGCACATAAGAATGCGATGTAATATAGTAGTAACGCATGTAAGAATGCGATGTAACGGTAATGCATATAAGAATGCCATATGATGGTGATACATGTAAGAATGCCATATAATGGTGATACATGTAAGAATGCAATGTGATGATAATGCATGTAAGAATGCAATGTGATGGTAGTGCATGTAAGAATGCATTGATGGTAATGCATATAAGAATGCAACGATGGTAATGCATGTAAGAATGCAACATGGTGGTGACGCATGTAAGAATGCGATGTGATGATAATGCATGTAAGAATGCAATGTGATGCGATACATATCGATGTTATGCGCAAAATCACATGTAAAGTTAAATAGCACAGGGTTTAAAAGGACGGTCGGACATGGTTTCGACGTCTACCCACAATTCCCAAACAAGGTTGGTTCTAATGTTTTGTGCTAAATGCTTCTTGAGTCTCAGATCCTCTTTTTGAAATATTATCACCACGATCGGACTATGTGGGATAATACTTCCAAAAGTATACTCCAATAAGCGGCTCTTAAAGGGATACTCAAAAATCCTTTGAGCGGTCGGCTTGTTTTGGACATCCTAATACTTAGAGTTATAGGCCCTTTGTCCAAGAATTATCATCCCGCACTATTGTGCGGTGCAATAACTCCTTAAAAGACCAACTCTAAGTTGTGGTCTTCGCGTCGATCCAAAAGACACGGATGTCTAGTGGACCTAAGCTACTCAACCACTCTAAGCTTATGTTTCCTAGAAGCCTGGGTATTGGGCTTATCTATGAACCATAACCAAACAATGCCCCAATATCAAAATACATCAACAGGATATAAAGAAATAATGGGCAATGAATAGTAAACACACAAGCGAAGAATTAAATTAGGGTTGACTCGCTTAGTCAAAAATAACTTTTAAAAAGTGTCCCCAGTGAAGTCGCCAACTGAAGCAACTCGATTTTCAAAAATCTTTTAATTCTCGAAAACTAGTGAAATCGCCACCTAATTTTATTTGTTCTAAAAAGAACGGGAAAATATAGATAAAACCCAAAACAAGCGGATAAGGCGGTCTACGTGACCGAAAAGTGGGATCGGGAGTCGGTTATGTAAGGGGAAGGTATTAGCACCCCTTACATCCATCGTACTCGATGGGACCCATTTAATTCTACGCATTTGTGTGTGTGTTTACTAAGTTATGGATGCTAAAAGAAATGTAATTTGTTTCTTATTATTTTGAGTTTGGCACGGTTTCGGAACCGTGTGCCTACATATTCCCTTGTGCAATGGGAAAGTCAAAACTCTGTAGTTCCTCTTAAAAAGGCTTTAATTGGTTGCATTGATTTTATCTGAAAAATCGTGCGTTTAGACGTTTCGAATGCTTTGAGCTAGGACTTGTTTTGTTTGTTTGAAAAGCTTAAGTCCTCGCTCGTATTTGAAACGACTATTGCACACTCTTTGTCGGAAAAGAGTTTTAATGATCGCATATGAGAGCGATAAAAGGATTTGAATTGGTTGAGTTGTTTTTAGGGTGGATGAAAAAGTACCGAACAACGAGGCTAGCGTCTCACGATTCAAATACTAGAAACCCGAGGAACGAATGTTCGCCCGAATCGTCTATCACCCAAAAAGGTTTTCTTATGAAAGAGTGAGGTGAAACGAGTTTCATGTTATTTAGGAGTCTTTAAGCCACGGGTCTAGCGTCCAACGACTTAAAGACTGAAAGTTCATTTAGGACAAGTTTTTAAGCAATTGGTCTAGCGTCCAACGACTTAAAAACTTGTATTTGATTATGAAAAGAACTTTTGAAAAGACACTCGACATTGGATCGAGGTTTGGAATTGTAATTATGAAAGTGTTTTAAATGGAATTCGGTAACGGACCGCAAGAGAAAGAATGATTCGGGTTGGGATTTAACTAAAGCAACAAGGGCTTTAATTAACCTCGTGAGGATGGCCCTGCCCATCCTCAACTATGAAACCCTTTAAGAAATCGGCCTATGAGCCAATCAAGATGAAATCGAATTGATTTTAATTTTCGTTGTGTGCACAGTGTACAATGGTGAATAATTGCTGAATGAATAAGTAAACAGACAAAAATACCATACAATACAATCGGAAATTTAAATAATTATTAGAGATGATTTTTTCTGTTTGATGAAAAATCGGCTAATAGTTTAATCGATTAGTCATCAAATAAAAACTATCAGATCCAACAATCATTTATCACATCGCAACAAGAATATTATTTACGACAAAATGATTAACTGAAAGTAGAATGAGTTCAGAAATAGCCTGGAATGCCGTGTTTCTGGACGATGCGAAGAGAAATCCATCTGAACTTTTGACCGGTCCGAAATACTTCCACGTGCTGGCGAACCGGGTGCAATGCTTTCACTTCAAAAATAATCGATTGTTCCAAAATAAAAGCAATGTCGCACCATATATGTATTTTATTTAATACTTACATTTTTTTTGCTAAAATTATTTAATGGTAAAAATGAGGACAAAATAGATTTTATAAAAAAAACAAGGTTGTCACCACCAGATTTTATAAAAAAAGAAAATTTAGAAAGAGAAAAGAAAATAAAGTAAATTATTTATATTATTATTATTTGTTTTGAAAAATAATAAATAAATAAAAATGAAAGAGATGGAGTATTTTCTTTTCAAAACGGGTAAAAACCCAGCACTCCTTTCCGCTCCCTCTCGCGATTTCTGGGTTACCTCTTCCATGTCCTCTCTCTCGAACCCTCATCGTGGCCACTTCTCCTTCCCAATCTCTCACCCGCCGCTATCCCTCGACGTGTTCTCTCTTTTGTCCCTGGGTTTCTCAAACTGTCGCGCTCTCATCTTCTCTCGCTGCATTCTCAACGTCGCGATCTGTGTTCTCTCTCTCTCCATGGCCGTTTTCTCTCTTTCTCGATCGCTTGCATGTTGATTCCCGATTATGATTTTCGAATGTTGATTTCGATTTTGGCTTGTTTGATACAGGTTTGAACGGATTGTTGGGACCGATTGGAAAGGAAGGAAACCCTAGCTTGAAGCGATTCCGGCGATGGTGAAATACCTCAGCCTTGGAGACGTTTCGAACAGCGATGGCTTGCCTTTAGTTCCGGGTGAGATTGTTTCTTGCACTCTTCTTCTTCTTTCTCGAAACAGAAATATTTTCTGAAAAAAACACTGACTGAAGGCGTTAGGCTAGGAAAATGATGATTTTTGCTATGCTATTGGTGTTTGCTGTTTGCGTTTTATGGGCTGGCTTTTGGGATTTTCTGGTTTGTCAATGGATACTTGCTTTTTCGGTTTTCTCATCTTCTTTCTCCCTGTTTCCTGTGTCGGTTTGGACAATAAGAACATGGATGCTACATTTTGGTCTTTGGTTTTGATTTTGGTTATGGAAAGGGTGTCGAAAAATGGTTGTTGGTTGGTTTTTTGATTCTCTTTTTGTTGAGTTTTGAACTGATGTATATTTTATATTCTTTTAACTGGTCTCCCCTTGAACTGGTTTTCTTGGTCAGAACATATACTATCTATTCCTCTGGCTCTTTTTTTGAAAACTGATATTCAACTGATGCCTTTTTCTTCTGTATCTCTTGGAGCAGATCATATCCTTGTCTCTTTCTCTCTTTTGAACTGTGTCCAACAGATATTACCTTGATCTTCTTTCCTTTTTATGCTTGGTATCTATTAAGAACAGGTGCTTGCTTGTCTTGGTCAACCATCCCTTCTGCCCTGGGACCTTTATCAGTATTTATTGGCTTTTACCTTCTTTCACCTTTGGTGAAAACATAGTTTTGAAATTACTTTTTCCTCTTCTATGATGCTGCTGTATCAGTTACTTGTAGAATTGAATTTACTTCTTTCAACTTTATTATTGCTGGCTCTGTTGCCTCTAATCCTGTGCTGGAATTTTGGTTTGAAAATATATTCTCGAGTGTGTATTCGCTCGCATTATGGATTTTGTATTTGGGCCGTGATGAATTATGGGCTGGGCTATTGAAACATGATGCTGTCCTGATTTAAACTGAATCTGTCGCTATTGTATGCTGTTGGGATTTATATCTACTGCCCGGAACTTTTAAACTGTCGCTTCGTATGCTAGTTGCCTTTGCTGCCCGAAATTGAATCGTCGCTTCGATTGCTTGTTCGTGAACCGGGCTAGCCCGTGATTTGTGAGCAAGCTGTTCGCCGATGATTAATCTTTTTAAGATTCTGAGGCTTATCGTTTGAAACCTGATTCCCGCCTAACCGCCTAATGATGAGTCCTCGACCAAAACATAAAATTTTTGATACTTTCTTGCTTTTGTTTCATGTTTCAATTATGTTTATGCTTCTAACTTGTGTTCTTTGTTCTTGTTTCATGTGGCGAGTAGAAATCAGATCAAAAGATAGGAAAGCTTGACAAGAAGATGGCGAGGGATGAAGAATAAGCAAGCATGAAGATTGAATGACGATGTTGGCACGAAGACGGTGACGATCTGAAGATATTGTCGGAGTGTAACTTGTAGTTTTAGGATTTAGAATTTCTTTTGTAGAATCATCGCAAACTAAAGACAAACTCGTATCAATTCTCCTTTTGTAATCTTCAACATAATACTTGAACGAATGAAATTCGAAATTCAAATTGCCAACGTCGGTAATAGTTTAGGACTTGTAATTTGAATTTAAGAAATGCAATTCTTTCTTCAACCATGTAAATTGTCTTGTAAACTTGTAGAATTTATGATGAATGAATGTAACAAACTTTGGGTGGAATTTTGGATATGATCCTCTCTTCTCCTCTTTTTTTTTTAGAGCTCGAATACTGTGAGAATAACTGAGATGAAAACATGTCTTGATAAAAAAGAATGATGATTGCTTGGAATTTATGGAGAAGCGATAGAAACTTTGTAGAAATCTTGCCAGTATTGCAATCAAACTGTGAATGGTGTAGAACTTGCAAATTCTAAATAGCTTCCTTAGAATCTAGGTTGGACTTAAAAAAGTGAATTTTGAATGCTTCTTAAATTTGAATGAGATTTGATCATTGAATGAATGTATTTTCCTTGCACCTTAAATCTCTTGCCATGGCGTTTGTAAGAACAAATTTTCTTTTAAAATGAACTTCCGTAGAACAAATGACATTATTCCATCCTCACTTTGATATTCTAAACGAAACCAGAATGAAGTTATTCTGAAACTTGAGTTAAAAATAACTTTCTGACCTTCCTTTTCGGACTTGAGTTAGAAATGCTCACCATTCTAAACAAAACGACAAAGCCAACAACAACCACTTTAAAAATCCAAACCTTGCCAATGATGCCTTTGAGGAAGCGATATTTATCCCGATTCTCGATCGACTTCTCATTGGTAGATAAAGCATCAACAAAATGCGCACATATGAGAAACGGTTAATCATAAACCAACGGATGATTTTGCTCCCAACTTTTTAATCTGATGCAAGCGGAACATACGAGGACGCATTCGAGAATTACCAGGTCATTCACATCCCTGAATCCGTACATCTTTTCTTTCACGTAAACCGAAGAGATGATGACAAGCACAGGACGAACGTCTGAGTGTACAATCTTAAAGCCCGGCAGAGGAAATTACAGTGACCAAGAGAACCAACCTTAAATGAAAACGAGAGTCCCTTATACCAATTGTCCATATTTTTGAAAAGCTTGATAACTGAAAAGAGCCACACAAATTATAAACGGAGGGTAAATTTTGGGGTGCGACAGTTGCCCCTATTCAATCATCTTAGACCTGGTAAGTGAGAAAGATTGACGGCTTTCGAACATTCAAGGTGGAAGAGGATTGAATACTAGAAAAGAAAATTTCCCGACGTGGAAACCAATGCCACGAAAGAAATAGATAACATATCTTGGTTACGGAGCCAAGAAAAACACTTGAAGAGAGAACTTACTAAGCATTAACGGAATGCTTTAACATAATTACTAGGAGATTTTAACAACACTGGGGATAACTGTGTAACCGAAATGACTTTGACAACAATTTTAACGAAAATGCTATGAGAAGAGAAACGAACTTCTCAAGCGAAAAGAAAAACAATATATTGGAAAATTGACATGACTGAGAACTTAACAAAGAGTTCTCTGAACTAAGGACTACCTGGAGACCTTAAACAGAATTGAAATGACATGATTGAGAACTTAACAAAGAGTTCTCTGATTGACTAAGATTGAGAACTTAACAAAGAGTTCTCTGAACTAAGGACTACCTGGAGACCTTAAACAGAATTGAAATGACATGATTAGGAACTTAACAAAGAGTTCCCTGAATGACAAGATTGAGAACTTAACAAAGAGTTCCCTGTACTAAGGACTACCTGGAGACCTTAAACAAAATTGAAATGACATGATTGGGAACTTAACAAAGAGTTCCCTGATTGACAAGATTGAGAACTTAACAAAGAGTTCTCTGAACTAAGGACTACCTGGAGGCCTTAAACAGAATTGAAATTACACGATTGAGAACTTTAACAAAGAGTTCTCAGATAACTAAGGACTACCTGGAGACCTTAAACAAAATTGAAATGACATGATTGAGAACTTAACAAAGAGTTCTCTGATTGACAAGACTGAGAACTTAACAAAGAGTTCTCTGAACTAAGGACTACCTGGAGACCTTAAACAGAATTGAAAAATGACACGACTGAGAACTTAACAAAGAGTTCTCTGATTGACAAGACTGAGAACTTAACAAAGAGTTCTCTGAATAGACAAGGTTGAGAACTTAACAAAGAGTTCCCTGATAACATGATTGAGAACTCAACAAAGAGTTCTCTGAATATATGGCTAGAACAATATCGGAATTGTTGGTGCACGAAAGTGCGAGGAGCCATGGCATGCTGAATGTCTTTGACCGTGTAACTTCCGAGTTACAAGCAGAACGGATTCAGTAGCGCACCCAAGAATACAATTCTCTGGGGATAAACAAAACAATCTCTAGCACACCAGCGTGATATAGATGTTTATGAAGTCGGTAAATCTTGTTTCCGACATTTCTGCTGATGAGAGATCTTACTGAACATGTACGGACATGTTGAACAACTTCTGAGTTGACAAGATCTTCAATTTGTATGCAGATAGCTTTACCGTTGATAGAAGAATCAGATTCAGCGCCTGTGACTGAAAAACTTCTAGGGTAATGAGCTTCAATTTTGCTGACATTGTATGGACAATGCGTTGCAGCAAGTGGATATGTAGATCAACGTCTGAGTTGGAGAAATATTTTGAGATTTGAATAAACATCCCGCCGGGTGGATATTTATGTGTTGAGTAGTTGATGACTTACTGGGGAAAAGAGTTGAAGATAACATGTACGTATTGAACATCATTACAATGTCTTTTCATAATTTAAATTCAAGTTATTTTACATTCACTTCGCCTTTACAGTTTCTTTGTTTCTGAATCTTTTTGTTTTCCCTTTACATTTCGTTCAAACACTTTATTTTCCAGAAAAAACTTTACTTTATTGTTCGCTTTGTTTCATCAAACACTTTAGATTTTAAGTCTTTATTTCATTTACCAAAATCCTTCATATTTTATCTGTTTCGCATTACACAGTCTTGCATTTAATTGTCAAATCTATAGTTTAAATCGAAGCCAATTATTAGCCTACAAATCATTCACTCAATGCATCTTCTTAGACAAATTTAGAGAAAAAGTTTAAGAGTTCTACGTTCTATATTAAAAGATACAAATCTGTAAAACAATGGATATAAACATGAAATTGAATTATGACACATGTCCTAGGATCAATCTAGTCGATCCTGCAAGTAACCAGTAATTGGAAGACTAGCGGTTGTTTACTAGAAATCACTGTAAACAAAATGTTTGAAAAAATATATATATATATATATATATATATATATATATATATATATATATATATATATATATATATCTTCTTATTATAAAATTAAAAAAAATACATTCCACTAATATAATAAGAATATGAAACATAAAATGCCATTTTTCTGACTTTCCCTGCAATTGAATAAAAATAAAGTAAATCCATCTTTGAGATTTAAACACAAATAGCAATTTGAACAAACTTACAAAATATTCAAAAGTTAAAAGTTAATCAAAATAGCAATTTGAATAAACTTACAAAATATACAAATGTTGAAAGTGAATTAAAATAGCAATTTGAACAAACTTACACAATATGTAATTGTGCATCAAAACCTTTCGAATTTGTAGTTGACACTATCCACCTATTATAAAAAAGTAAATGTCGCATAAATTAAAACAATTTACTGATATAGAGGAAGTCAATACATGAAAAATATATGTGGGTGAAGAACTCCCAATACACATTTTCTATACCAGAACGTTGATTTGAGTAACCTTGATGTGAGTTTAGGGTTTGGAGAATATAAGAAAAAATTGGAGGTTGAATCTTTTTGTACTAAAATTATGATAATAGTAAAGTAATTGAAAATTGCACTGAAAGTTAAAAAACACGCAGAATTAAAATTGTAGAAGAACTGAAGAGTTAGATTCAAAGAATGAGGAAAAGGTAAAGTAGAACAACATTGCAGATTTTTCTTTTCACTGAACCGTCTTACTAAAGAGGTGATGGGGTAATTACATAAATAAAATAATAATAATAATAATAATAATAGGGAGTCGCAAATTATTTTGCGAGGGGCTTTCCACGTCGCCTATTTGCTAGGGGCTAACCCCCACACAAAATGCAATCTCAATTTTCAAGTCCGCAACATGCAGACGTGGGCGTAGGCTAGTAGTGCAGTCTAGTAGTACAAACCATTTGCTTGGGGTTTAGCCTCTAGCAAAATATTTAATCAATATAAAAAAATAAATATAATTACTAGAATATATAAATAAACTATTTTAAATATATATATATATATATATATATATATATATATATATATATATATATATATATATATATATATATATATATATATATATATATATTAATTTTTTATACTAAACATTAAAATACTACACACTACTTTTAATATATTTTAAAAAAATCCTAAAAATACTAAATGTACTATTTTTATAAGTTTCTAATACTAAACATACTGTTTTTTCTTAAAATATATACTAGTTTTCCAAGCTTTTAATACTAAACATAATATATATATATATATATATATATACACATACATACGCGCGAAAATCATTATATATTTTTAACATGTCAAACATTTTTCAAATTTATAACTTATAAAACACAAAAAAAAATCATTTTTCCTATTTATAAATTCATTAAAATATATCTAACATATTAACTAAATTCATATTTAAAATTTAAAAAAAATAATGAAACACAAAAAATTAATACAAAACAACACCAAACATTAACAAATCTAACATCAATAAATTTCAAAATAAATAAAAAATAGAGAAGAAAAGTGTAAATTGAAAATAAATAGAAAATTTAACTTACACATAAAAGTGTACCTTAAAAAATATTAGTGTTATTGTAGTTGTCTAAGGTTTGAAGAGAAAATGTTTATAAAAGAGAATGGTTGCTAGAAGAGAAAGGGATAAAAAGAAGAGAAATGGAAAAATATAGAAGAGAAAGAGAAAACGTGTATCGGGGGAAGGAATTGGGCAATTAATTAATGCAGAATTTGCTAGGGACTAATCCTCTCGCAAATGACAAAGTAATAATGACTGCACAAAAAGCGCAATAAAGATTCTGATTGATTTGATAAAACAAAAATTTGCTAGGGGCTGCCCCTCACAAATTGTTACTTTTGAAATTTAAATTTCCCTCCATATTATTTGCTAGGGGTTGTCTCTGGCAAATGCTTAATTTTGAAATTCAAAATTCTCTCTGTATTATTTGCTAGGGGGTGCCCCTCGTAAAGTAATGTCATATATTTTTCTTTTTTGCATTGCGAGGGGATTAACCCCAAGCAACATATTAATTTTGTGAGGGGCTTTACCTTTGGCTAAACAAGGTTTTTCTTGTAGTGATTGACACAATGATCCCAGACTCCCCATGATTTGCGCGTATGCTGACAAGGTTTTTGTTAGTGTCAGTACTACACCGCATATTGTTTCCCCTTTGTACTACATCAGATAGAATAGCCCCGTTTCAATACCATGTTGGTGTTTGGTGTTGCGAGATAATGTCTACTTATATGCTCCACAAAACACTCTTCTAAGGCCATCACGTAACAATGAAAAACACTAATACGGTGACATATGCATGACGGCTACAAAAAGAACATCTATGCTCGGAGATAGCTTTGCTATGCCGCTTTAAGTTGCTATTGATTTGGCTGGAATTATGCAAAATAACGGGGACATTTTGGTTTTGGCCACACAACAACATAGATGAGCATATACTAATAACCCATTAAAACATTAGCTGATGGTGAAATAATGATGAAATAAATATAAAGATTTATCTAGATGATGGTATATGTTGTGAATCAGATGCCTTGGAAACAAAATATAAACTTGTTGCTCAAGGTAGGAAAAAATAATGAAGAACACGATGAACACAAGGATTGGTTATTAACTGCTATTCTTTTCTTTATCTTCAAAACAGGATTACAAGTATACAAGAATAACAAATAACCCTCTCACCCTAAATTAGGATTTGTAGTATGTAATGATGAAAGACTAGTATGTTATTTATAATAAACCTAACATACTAAACTAATGGGCTTTTATCACAAATACCCATTACAAGCTAACTTAGGGTACAAGCTAACTTAACCAATTGAACATAACAAACAGGCCTAATTCGATGCTAACAATCCTAGCATCCTTCGACACTACAAGCTAGAACACACTTCGACTACAACTTGTAACACTTCGATAACAGCATGTGAGCAACCTTCGACTGCATGCTAAACTTTCGAACCGTCGAACCAATATACTACCTTCGACCCAATAGAGTTCGATCCAATATCTCACAAATTTCCACCTTGGAACAAACTCTATTATCAACTAACGAACTAGTTTTCTTCATGCAACTTTATCAACTGCATACAATGGAAAAACTTGCAACTAGGCAATGTCTTGTGATCATCTCATCAGCATTATGATCTGTCGAAACCTTCAGCACTTGGACTTCTCCACGCTCGGTTACCCCTCTAACGAAATGCAACCTCACATCAATGTGTTTGGTTCGCTCATGATAGGCTGAATTCTTCGATAGGTGTATTGCACTTTGACTATCACATTTAACAGTGATAACTTCACCTTGAATTTTCAGCTCCTTAGAAAAACCTTCAAGCCACAATGCTTCTTTCACAACTTCAGTTAAAGCAATATATTCCGCTTTAGTGGTTGATAATGCAACAACCTTCTGAAGTGTTGCTTTCCAACTAATTGTTTGACCAAACAAAGTGAAAACATATCCAGAAATAGATTTTTTAGAATCCATACAACCTGCATAATCAGAGTCGACATATCCTTAGATTCCTGATTTACTATCTTCTCCAAATGCTCCACCATAAATTAAGACTCTGTTCAGAGACCTATTTATGTACCTTAAAATCCACTTCAATGCTTGCCAGTGAGCCTTTCCAGGATTCGCCATGTACCTGCTTACAAGACTTACTGCATATGCTATGTCGGGTCTAGTACAAACCATAACATACGTCAAAGAACCTACTACATTAGCATATGGGATGCTATTCATATAAGTTCTTTCGATCTCAGTACTGGGACATTGATCAATACTCAACTTGAATTGAGGGTTTGTTGGAGTCACAACCAGCTTCGAATTCGACATACCAAATTTTTCGAGAATCTTTTGTAAATATGCCTCTTGAGATAAGCATAATTTTGAGTGCTTTCTATCTCTTTGAATGTCAATTCCAAGAATCCTGGAAGCTGCTCCTAGATCCTTCATTTTGAACTCCTTATTGAGTTCTGCCTTCACCCTTATTACCTCTTCGACATTGTTACTTGCTATGAGAATATCATCAACATAAAGTAACAAAATAACAAATGAATTACCAGGACGAAATCTAAAGTAAACACAGTGATCGAACTAACTTCTAACGAAACTTATGCGTGTCATGAATTTGTCGAATCTCCTATTCCACTGTCGAAGAGATTGTTTCAGACCATATAAAGATCTATTCAACTTGCACACATAATCTTCCTTTCCCTTTTTGACATACCCTTCAGGTTGCCTCATCAGGATTGTTTCATCAAGATCACCATACAAGAACGCAGTCTTCACATCCATCTGTTCCAGTTCAAGATCGAACTGTGCCACCATAGCAAGCAACATTCGAATGGACCTATGCTTCACAACAGGAGAAAATACATCATTGAAATCTACACCTTCTTTCTGAGTGAAACCCCTTGCAACCAACCTCGCCTTGTATCTTTTCGACGCCACTCCTTCGAGTCCTTCCTTGACTTTGAAAATCCATTTACAACTGACTAACCTAGCTCCAGAAGGTTTCTTGATCAATTCCCAAGTGGTGTTATCATAAAGAGACTTCATCTCATCATCCATGGCCTTTATCCATTCAGTCTTATTTCGACTCCTCATAACTTCCTTATGGTCTCTTGGTTCTTCATATAGAACCTCACTTGCAGAGATTAAGGCATAAGCTATAAAATCTACATACCCAAATCTTTGAGGTGGTTTCATCAGCATCTTCTGCTTCTTCGACTTTATCTGGGATATGCAATTCAGCATCAACATGCTCCACCTCAACAGGAATCTCTACCTGTTCCAGCTCTTTGTCAGATGCTCCTGCACTTCGACCAACATCATCCATTTTCTTGAAAGCCATTTCAACTTCATTGAAAACAACATCTCGACTGGTGATAATCCTCCTGTGACCTGACTCTAGTCACCATAGCCTATAAGCTTTGACTCCTTCAGGGTATCCCATGAACGTGCATTTAAGAGCTCTAGGTTTGACCTTATCTTGCCTAATGTGAGCATAGGCTACGCAGCCAAATACTCTCAATTTTTCGAGATTTGGTGGATGTCCCGACCAAACTTCTTCAGGTGTCTTCATATCTAACGCAGTCGAAGGATATCTGTTTATCAGATATGTTGCTACCGAAATAGCCTCAGCCCAAAACACCTTCTTTAACCCAGCACTAGTCAACATGCATCTAACTCTCTCCAAGATGGTTCGATTAAACCTTTCAGCCAAACCATTTTGTTGTGGAGTGCATGCAGTAGTTCTGTGCCTTGCAATACCAGAGGCAACACAAAAGCTATCGAATGCCTCATTGCAAAATTCAAGACGATTGTCTGTTCTCAACCTCTTGACCTTTCTGCCAGTTTGATTTTCGACCAGAGTCTTCCAACCTTTGAAATTCTCAAAAGTTTCATCCTTAGTCTTCTGAATGAATACCCATAACTTTCTGGAATATTCATCTACTATGGATAGAAAATACCTTGCTCGTGAATGTGATGGAAACCTTGCAGGCCCCCAAAGATCAACATGGATGTAATCAAGGGATCCATGTGTTCTTTGTTTGCCTTTGTTGAACTTCACTCTACAAGATTTTCCAAGTACACAGGGTTCACAAAACTTTAGCTTTTCGACTTTGTCTCCACCAAGAAAATTTTGTTTCCCCAATTCGACCATACCCCTTTCACTGACATGGCCTAATCTCATGTGCCAAATTTCTGTCTTCGACAAAGGTTTAGTGGATGCAACATTTGTCGAACCACTTACAACTTCAGCCTCAAGGGTATACAAGCCTTGTTTCTTCACGCCTCTCAAGACTTCTTTCGACCCCTTCATGACTCTTAGGATAGTTTTCTCTCCTTGAAAAACATATCCTTTCTTGTCGAATTCACCAAGAGAAATCAAATTTCTCTTCAAATCAGGTACATACCTGACTTCAGTCAATAACCTTATTGACTCATCATAGAGTTTGAATCTCACATATCCAACACCTGCAATCTTGCAAGCTTTGTTGTTTCCCAACAATACAGATCCATCATCTTGATCACATAATTCCTCGAACAAGTCTTTGTTTGGGGTCATGTGCCAAGTGAACCCATAATCCATAATCCACTCCTTCGACGGGTTGCTGCTCAAAACCACAAGAACATCAGATGAGTCGAAATCATCTTGAACAATTACTGCATTGCCATTATCCTTTCCTCCATGATCTTTCAGGCGTTCAGGGTACACTTTTCTTGTGTGACCTTCCTTCTTACAATGATAGCATCGAATACCAGATGCTTCACCACTGTAAAGCTTCTACTGACTTTTACCTTTCTTCTTGTCGAACTTATTATCCTTTCGCAAGAATTTTCCTTTAACGGCCAAACCTTCACCAACCGTCGAAGGTTTATGCTCCTTTCGTTCATTCAAGTACTTCGAATACAAGGTTGATTGAACTTCTTCAAAGGTCAGGGACTCCCTTCCATACAAGAGAGTTTATTTAAAGTGGGCATGTGATCTGGGCAACGCGCACAACAACAACAACGCTTGATCTTCATCATCGATCTTCACATCAATATTTTCAAGATCAAGAATCAGCTTGTTGAACATATCCAACTGCTCAACCAACACTTTGTCTTCAATCATCTTGAATGAATACAAAGCTTGCTTCAGTTAGAGTCGACTCACCAACGATTTGGTCATGTACAAACTTTCAAGTTTCACCCATAACCCTGCCGTCGTCGTCTCCTTTGATACCTGTCGAAGAACCTTATCACCAAGGCTCAACAAAATTGCACTGTGGGCCTTCTCTATCATTGTCGTCTTCTCAACTGTCGTTAAAGCTTCGTTCATGGCTGATTCTCCCTTCTACGCTTCCAAACAACCCTGCTGAACCAGTAGGGATTTCATCTTCAAGCGCCACAGACCGAAATCGTTCACTCTGGTGAACTTTTCAATCTCATATTTTGTCGAAGGCATCTTCTCCACGCTCATCGCACCAATTTGTTGTGAATCGGATGCCTTGGAAACAAAATATAAACTTGTTGCTCAAGGTAGGAAAAAATAATGAAGAACACGATGAACACAAGGATTGGTTATTAACTGCTATTCTTTTCTTTATCTTCAAAACAGGATTACAAGTATACAAGAATAACAAATAACCCTCTCACCCTAAATTAGGATTTGTAGTATGTAATGATGAAAGACTAGTATGTTATTTATAATAAACCTAACATACTAAACTAATGGGCTTTTATCACAAATACCCATTACAAGCTAACTTAGGGTACAAGCTAACTTAACCAATTGGACATAACAAATAGGCCCAATTCGATGCTAACAATCCTAGCATCCTTCGACACTACAAGCTAGAACACACTTCGACTACAACTTGTAACACTTCGATAACAGCATGTGAGCAACCTTCGACTGCATGCTAAACTTTCGAACCGTCGAACCAATATACTACCTTCGACCCAATAGAGTTCGATCCAATATCTCACAAATTTCCACCTTGGAACAAACTCTATTATCAACTAACGAACTAGTTTTCTTCATGCAACTTTATCAACTGCATACAATGGAAAAACTTGCAACTAGGCAATGTCTTGTGATCATCTCATCAGCATTATGATCTGTCGAAACCTTCAGCACTTGGACTTCTCCACGCTCGGTTACCCCTCTAACGAAATGCAACCTCACATCAATGTGTTTGGTTCGCTCATGATAGGCTGAATTCTTCGATAGGTGTATTGCACTTTGACTATCACATTTAACAGTGATAACTTCACCTTGAATTTTCAGCTCCTTAGAAAAACCTTCAAGCCACAATGCTTCTTTCACAACTTCAGTTAAAGCAATATATTCCGCTTTAGTGGTTGATAATGCAACAACCTTCTGAAGTGTTGCTTTCCAACTAATTGTTTGACCAAACAAAGTGAAAACATATCCAGAAATAGATTTTTTAGAATCCATACAACCTGCATAATCAGAGTCGACATATCCTTAGATTACTGATTTACTATCTTCTCCAAATGCTCCACCATAAATTAAGACTCTGTTCAGAGACCTATTTATGTACCTTAAAATCCACTTCAATGCTTGCCAGTGAGCCTTTCCAGGATTCGCCATGTACCTGCTTACAAGACTTACTGCATATGCTATGTCGGGTCTAGTACAAACCATAACATACGTCAAAGAACCTACTACATTAGCATATGGGATGCTATTCATATAAGTTCTTTCGATCTCAGTACTGGGACATTGATCAATACTCAACTTGAATTGAGGGTTTGTTGGAGTCACAACCAGCTTCGAATTCGACATACCAAATTTTTCGAGAATCTTTTGTAAATATGCCTCTTGAGATAAGCATAATTTTGAGTGCTTTCTATCTCTTTGAATGTCAATTCCAAGAATCCTGGAAGCTGCTCCTAGATCCTTCATTTTGAACTCCTTATTGAGTTCTGCCTTCACCCTTATTACCTCTTCGACATTGTTACTTGCTATGAGAATATCATCAACATAAAGTAACAAAATAACAAATGAATTACCAGGACGAAATCTAAAGTAAACACAGTGATCGAACTAACTTCTAACGAAACTTATGCGTGTCATGAATTTGTCGAATCTCCTATTCCACTGTCGAAGAGATTGTTTCAGACCATATAAAGATCTATTCAACTTGCACACATAATCTTCCTTTCCCTTTTTGACATACCCTTCAGGTTGCCTCATCAGGATTGTTTCATCAAGATCACCATACAAGAACGCAGTCTTCACATCCATCTGTTCCAGTTCAAGATCGAACTGTGCCACCATAGCAAGCAACATTCGAATGGACCTATGCTTCACAACAGGAGAAAATACATCATTGAAATCTACACCTTCTTTCTGAGTGAAACCCCTTGCAACCAACCTCGCCTTGTATCTTTTCGACGCCACTCCTTCGAGTCCTTCCTTGACTTTGAAAATCCATTTACAACTGACTAACCTAGCTCCAGCAGGTTTCTTGATCAATTCCCAAGTGGTGTTATCATAAAGAGACTTCATCTCATCATCCATGGCCTTTATCCATTCAGTCTTATTTCGACTCCTCATAACTTCCTTATGGTCTCTTGGTTCTTCATATAGAACCTCACTTGCAGAGATTAAGGCATAAGCTATAAAATCTACATACCCAAATCTTTGAGGTGGTTTCATCAGCATCTTCTGCTTCTTCGACTTTATCTGGGATATGCAATTCAGCATCAACATGCTCCACCTCAACAGGAATCTCTACCTGTTCCAGCTCTTTGTCAGATGCTTCTGCACTTCGACCAACATCATCCATTTTCTTGAAAGCCATTTCAACTTCATTGAAAACAACATCTCGACTGGTGATAATCCTCCTGTGACCTGACTCTAGTCACCATAGCCTATAAGCTTTGACTCCTTCAGGGTATCCCATGAACGTGCATTTAAGAGCTCTAGGTTTGACCTTATCTTGCCTAATGTGAGCATAGGCTACGCAGCCAAATACTCTCAATTTTTCGAGATTTGGTGGATGTCCCGACCAAACTTCTTCAGGTGTCTTCATATCTAACGCAGTCGAAGGATATCTGTTTATCAGATATGTTGCTACCGAAATAGCCTCAGCCCAAAACACCTTCTTTAACCCAGCACTAGTCAACATGCATCTAACTCTCTCCAAGATGGTTCGATTAAACCTTTCAGCCAAACCATTTTGTTGTGGAGTGCATGCAGTAGTTCTGTGCCTTGCAATACCAGAGGCAACACAAAAGCTATCGAATGCCTCATTGCAAAATTCAAGACGATTGTCTGTTCTCAACCTCTTGACCTTTCTGCCAGTTTGATTTTCGACCAGAGTCTTCCAACCTTTGAAATTCTCAAAAGTTTCATCCTTAGTCTTCTGAATGAATACCCATAACTTTCTGGAATATTCATCTACTATGGATAGAAAATACCTTGCTCGTGAATGTGATGGAAACCTTGCAGGCCCCCAAAGATCAACATGGATGTAATCAAGGGATCCATGTGTTCTTTGTTTGCCTTTGTTGAACTTCACTCTACAAGATTTTCCAAGTACACAGGGTTCACAAAACTTTAGCTTTTCGACTTTGTCTCCACCAAGAAAATTTTGTTTCCCCAATTCGACCATACCCCTTTCACTGACATGGCCTAATCTCATGTGCCAAATTTCTGTCTTCGACAAAGGTTTAGTGGATGCAACATTTGTCGAACCACTTACAACTTCAGCCTCAAGGGTATACAAGCCTTGTTTCTTCACGCCTCTCAAGACTTCTTTCGACCCCTTCATGACTCTTAGGATAGTTTTCTCTCCTTGAAAAACATATCCTTTCTTGTCGAATTCACCAAGAGAAATCAAATTTCTCTTCAAATCAGGTACATACCTGACTTCAGTCAATAACCTTATTGACTCATCATAGAGTTTGAATCTCACATATCCAACACCTGCAATCTTGCAAGCTTTGTTGTTTCCCAACAATACAGATCCATCATCTTGATCACATAATTCCTCGAACAAGTCTTTGTTTGGGGTCATGTGCCAAGTGAACCCATAATCCATAATCCACTCCTTCGACGGGTTGCTGCTCAAAACCACAAGAACATCAGATGAGTCGAAATCATCTTGAACAATTACTGCATTGCCATTATCCTTTCCTCCATGATCTTTCAGGCGTTCAGGGTACACTTTTCTTGTGTGACCTTCCTTCTTACAATGATAGCATCGAATACCAGATGCTTCACCACTGTAAAGCTTCTACTGACTTTTACCTTTCTTCTTGTCGAACTTATTATCCTTTCGCAAGAATTTTCCTTTAACGGCCAAACCTTCACCAACCGTCGAAGGTTTATGCTCCTTTCGTTCATTCAAGTACTTCGAATACAAGGTTGATTGAACTTCTTCAAAGGTCAGGGACTCCCTTCCATACAAGAGAGTTTATTTAAAGTGGGCATGTGATCTGGGCAACGCGCACAACAACAACAACGCTTGATCTTCATCATCGATCTTCACATCAATATTTTCAAGATCAAGAATCAGCTTGTTGAACATATCCAACTGCTCAACCAACACTTTGTCTTCAATCATCTTGAATGAATACAAAGCTTGCTTCAGTTAGAGTCGACTCACCAACGATTTGGTCATGTACAAACTTTCAAGTTTCACCCATAACCCTGCCGTCGTCGTCTCCTTTGATACCTGTCGAAGAACCTTATCACCAAGGCTCAACAAAATTGCACTGTGGGCCTTCTCTATCATTGTCGTCTTCTCAACTGTCGTTAAAGCTTCGTTCATGGCTGATTCTCCCTTCTACGCTTCCAAACAACCCTGCTGAACCAGTAGGGATTTCATCTTCAAGCGCCACAGACCGAAATCGTTCACTCTGGTGAACTTTTCAATCTCATATTTTGTCGAAGGCATCTTCTCCACGCTCATCGCACCAATTTGTTGTGAATCGGATGCCTTGGAAACAAAATATAAACTTGTTGCTCAAGGTAGGAAAAAATAATGAAGAACACGATGAACACAAGGATTGGTTATTAACTGCTATTCTTTTCTTTATCTTCAAAACAGGATTACAAGTATACAAGAATAACAAATAACCCTCTCACCCTAAATTAGGATTTGCAGTATGCAATGATGAGAGACTAGTATGTTATTTATAATAAACCTACCATACTAAACTAATGAGCTTTTATCACAAATACCCATTACAAGCTAACTTAGGGTACAAGCTAACTTAACCAATTGAACATAACAAACAGGCCTAATTCGATGCTAACAATCCTAGCATCCTTCGACACTACAAGCTAGAACACACTTCGACTACAACTTGTAACACTTCGATAACAGCATGTGAGCAACCTTCGACTGCATGCTAAACTTTCGAACCGTCGAACCAATATACTACCTTCGACCCAATAGAGTTCGATCCAATATCTCACAAATTTCCACCTTGGAACAAACTCTATTATCAACTAACGAACTAGTTTTCTTCATGCAACTTTATCAACTGCATACAATGGAAAAACTTGCAACTAGGCAATGTCTTGTGATCATCTCATCAGCATTATGATCTGTCGAAACCTTCAGCACTTGGACTTCTCCACACTCGGTTACCCCTCTAACGAAATGCAACCTCACATCAATGTGTTTGGTTCGCTCATGATAGGCTGAATTCTTCGATAGGTGTATTGCACTTTGACTATCACATTTAACAGTGATAACTTCACCTTGAATTTTCAGCTCCTTAGAAAAACCTTCAAGCCACAATGCTTCTTTCACAACTTCAGTTAAAGCAATATATTCCGCTTTAGTGGTTGATAATGCAACAACCTTCTGAAGTGTTGCTTTCCAACTAATTGTTTGACCAAACAAAGTGAAAACATATCCAGAAATAGATTTTTTAGAATCCATACAACCTGCATAATCAGAGTCGACATATCCTTAGATTACTGATTTACTATCTTCTCCAAATGCTCCACCATAAATTAAGACTCTGTTCAGAGACCTATTTATGTACCTTAAAATCCACTTCAATGCTTGCCAGTGAGCCTTTCCAGGATTCGCCATGTACCTGCTTACAAGACTTACTGCATATGCTATGTCGGGTCTAGTACAAACCATAACATACGTCAAAGAACCTACTACATTAGCATATGGGATGCTATTCATATAAGTTCTTTCGATCTCAGTACTGGGACATTGATCAATACTCAACTTGAATTGAGGGTTTGTTGGAGTCACAACCAGCTTCGAATTCGACATACCAAATTTTTCGAGAATCTTTTGTAAATATGCCTCTTGAGATAAGCATAATTTTGAGTGCTTTCTATCTCTTTGAATGTCAATTCCAAGAATCCTGGAAGCTGCTCCTAGATCCTTCATTTTGAACTCCTTATTGAGTTCTGCCTTCACCCTTATTACCTCTTCGACATTGTTACTTGCTATGAGAATATCATCAACATAAAGTAACAAAATAACAAATGAATTACCAGGACGAAATCTAAAGTAAACACAGTGATCGAACTAACTTCTAACGAAACTTATGCGTGTCATGAATTTGTCGAATCTCCTATTCCACTGTCGAAGAGATTGTTTCAGACCATATAAAGATCTATTCAACTTGCACACATAATCTTCCTTTCCCTTTTTGACATACCCTTCAGGTTGCCTCATCAGGATTGTTTCATCAAGATCACCATACAAGAACGCAGTCTTCACATCCATCTGTTCCAGTTCAAGATCGAACTGTGCCACCATAGCAAGCAACATTCGAATGGACCTATGCTTCACAACAGGAGAAAATACATCATTGAAATCTACACCTTCTTTCTGAGTGAAACCCCTTGCAACCAACCTCGCCTTGTATCTTTTCGACGCCACTCCTTCGAGTCCTTCCTTGACTTTGAAAATCCATTTACAACTGACTAACCTAGCTCCAGCAGGTTTCTTGATCAATTCCCAAGTGGTGTTATCATAAAGAGACTTCATCTCATCATCCATGGCCTTTATCCATTCAGTCTTATTTCGACTCCTCATAACTTCCTTATGGTCTCTTGGTTCTTCATATAGAACCTCACTTGCAGAGATTAAGGCATAAGCTATAAAATCTACATACCCAAATCTTTGAGGTGGTTTCATCAGCATCTTCTGCTTCTTCGACTTTATCTGGGATATGCAATTCAGCATCAACATGCTCCACCTCAACAGGAATCTCTACCTGTTCCAGCTCTTTGTCAGATGCTTCTGCACTTCGACCAACATCATCCATTTTCTTGAAAGCCATTTCAACTTCATTGAAAACAACATCTCGACTGGTGATAATCCTCCTGTGACCTGACTCTAGTCACCATAGCCTATAAGCTTTGACTCCTTCAGGGTATCCCATGAACGTGCATTTAAGAGCTCTAGGTTTGACCTTATCTTGCCTAATGTGAGCATAGGCTACGCAGCCAAATACTCTCAATTTTTCGAGATTTGGTGGATGTCCCGACCAAACTTCTTCAGGTGTCTTCATATCTAACGCAGTCGAAGGATATCTGTTTATCAGATATGTTGCTACCGAAATAGCCTCAGCCCAAAACACCTTCTTTAACCCAGCACTAGTCAACATGCATCTAACTCTCTCCAAGATGGTTCGATTAAACCTTTCAGCCAAACCATTTTGTTGTGGAGTGCATGCAGTAGTTCTGTGCCTTGCAATACCAGAGGCAACACAAAAGCTATCGAATGCCTCATTGCAAAATTCAAGACGATTGTCTGTTCTCAACCTCTTGACCTTTCTGCCAGTTTGATTTTCGACCAGAGTCTTCCAACCTTTGAAATTCTCAAAAGTTTCATCCTTAGTCTTCTGAATGAATACCCATAACTTTCTGGAATATTCATCTACTATGGATAGAAAATACCTTGCTCGTGAATGTGATGGAAACCTTGCAGGCCCCCAAAGATCAACATGGATGTAATCAAGGGATCCATGTGTTCTTTGTTTGCCTTTGTTGAACTTCACTCTACAAGATTTTCCAAGTACACAGGGTTCACAAAACTTTAGCTTTTCGACTTTGTCTCCACCAAGAAAATTTTGTTTCCCCAATTCGACCATACCCCTTTCACTGACATGGCCTAATCTCATGTGCCAAATTTCTGTCTTCGACAAAGGTTTAGTGGATGCAACATTTGTCGAACCACTTACAACTTCAGCCTCAAGGGTATACAAGCCTTGTTTCTTCACGCCTCTCAAGACTTCTTTCGACCCCTTCATGACTCTTAGGATAGTTTTCTCTCCTTGAAAAACATATCCTTTCTTGTCGAATTCACCAAGAGAAATCAAATTTCTCTTCAAATCAGGTACATACCTGACTTCAGTCAATAACCTTATTGACTCATCATAGAGTTTGAATCTCACATATCCAACACCTGCAATCTTGCAAGCTTTGTTGTTTCCCAACAATACAGATCCATCATCTTGATCACATAATTCCTCGAACAAGTCTTTGTTTGGGGTCATGTGCCAAGTGAACCCATAATCCATAATCCACTCCTTCGACGGGTTGCTGCTCAAAACCACAAGAACATCAGATGAGTCGAAATCATCTTGAACAATTACTGCATTGCCATTATCCTTTCCTCCATGATCTTTCAGGCGTTCAGGGTACACTTTTCTTGTGTGACCTTCCTTCTTACAATGATAGCATCGAATACCAGATGCTTCACCACTGTAAAGCTTCTACTGACTTTTACCTTTCTTCTTGTCGAACTTATTATCCTTTCGCAAGAATTTTCCTTTAACGGCCAAACCTTCACCAACCGTCGAAGGTTTATGCTCCTTTCGTTCATTCAAGTACTTCGAATACAAGGTTGATTGAACTTCTTCAAAGGTCAGGGACTCCCTTCCATACAAGAGAGTTTATTTAAAGTGGGCATGTGATCTGGGCAACGCGCACAACAACAACAACGCTTGATCTTCATCATCGATCTTCACATCAATATTTTCAAGATCAAGAATCAGCTTGTTGAACATATCCAACTGCTCAACCAACACTTTGTCTTCAATCATCTTGAATGAATACAAAGCTTGCTTCAGTTAGAGTCGACTCACCAACGATTTGGTCATGTACAAACTTTCAAGTTTCACCCATAACCCTGCCGTCGTCGTCTCCTTTGATACCTGTCGAAGAACCTTATCACCAAGGCTCAACAAAATTGCACTGTGGGCCTTCTCTATCATTGTCGTCTTCTCAACTGTCGTTAAAGCTTCGTTCATGGCTGATTCTCCCTTCTACGCTTCCAAACAACCCTGCTGAACCAGTAGGGATTTCATCTTCAAGCGCCACAGACCGAAATCGTTCACTCTGGTGAACTTTTCAATCTCATATTTTGTCGAAGGCATCTTCTCCACGCTCATCGCACCAATTTGTTGTGAATCGGATGCCTTGGAAACAAAATATAAACTTGTTGCTCAAGGTAGGAAAAAAGAATGAAGAACACGGCGAACACAAGGATTGATTATTAACTACTATTCTTTTCTTTATCTTCAAAACAAGATTACAAGTATACAAGAATAACAAATAACCCTCTCACCCTAAATTAGGATTTGCAGTATGCAATGATGAGAGACTAGTATGTTATTTATAATAAACCTACCATACTAAACTAATGAGCTTTTATCACAAATACCCATTACAAGCTAACTTAGGGTACAAGCTAACTTAACCAATTGGACATAACAAATAGGCCCAATTCGATGCTAACAATCCTAGCATCCTTCGACACTACAAGCTAGAATACACTTCGACTACAACTTGTAACACTTCGACAACAGCATGTGAGCAACCTTCGATTGCATGCTAAACTCTGTCGAATCGTCGAACTAATATACTACCTTTGACCCAATAGAGTTTGATCCAATATCTCACAATATATTTATATAGGCTTATCCTTCTATTTCTTTTCTTGTTCACGTGCGTAAAAGGTGATCATTACACATTATTGGCATACATATTATGGTGATAACTAAACAGAGAAGCTATAGTTTGTCATGTATGTGTATAATATCATTTGTGACCTTATAAGTGGCATCTACAATTTGAATGATTATCATGTTTTAAAGAAAGATATGACCTTTAAGTTTGCATGTGTTGTCTGGCGGCAGCAGCTGTGGCTTTGTGGCACACAACCTATTATTTTCACGTGACCACTTTCATGATTCTTTTCTTGAGTGCTTCATAATCAGTAGCGCCATCAAGTATATGGGGGTAGTATGTCCAATGAAGGAACCTAATTCCGTTGTAAAAACTCTGAAATGACATTGGATGATGGTTGAACTTGAGGTCCGGGCTAATTTTGCCGGGTCCCATGGTGAGCGCCAAATATTCTTGCTAGAAAAATTATATTATTGATTTTGAGGGGTTCAGAGGTTCAAAGGGGTGACTTAGCCTCCAAGCTATATGTCTAGCTTACTCCACAGTCGGGAGCCCTTAGATATGATGTGTGGAGCCTCCCCGTGCGTGTAGTAGAGAGAGGAATAATGAAAGGGTTAGAGAGAGTTCTTGGTTCCGATCCCCTTCTCCTTGGCCATTAGGCCTCTATATATAGTGTATCCATGATTAATGACCATGATGGTGTAACCGTCAATTAATACTTGTAACACTTGTAACTGCCTCATGAATGATGTAACGTTCATAACCGCTCGTAATGGTTTGTAACGTCTGCTGAGTTATGTAATCACTCGGTCCTGGCACACCTCGGCAGGTGCAGCTCGACCAGGCACAACTCGGTAAATATAGCTCGGCCAAGCATAGCTAGGCCTGGATACAATCCGGCCTATACAGCTTGGCCAGACACAGCTAGGCATGGATACAACCCGACCTATACAGCTCGGCCAGGCACAATTAGGCCTGAATACAACTTGGCCTATATAGCCAGGCCAGACACACCTAGGTCTTGATACAACCCGGTCTATACAGCTCGGTCAGACACAGCTAGGCCTGGATACAACCCGACCTATATAGCTAGGCCAGACACACCTAGGCCTGATGATTCGGGTTATATGCCCTGCGGGTACACCCTTGTTTTACGGTCCAGCAGGTCGTATCTCTTGTTATCTCAATTCTTAGGTTAATAGCTATTTACTCCTCTACAATATAGGAGAATTTTGATTTATCCCCCTTTAAAAATATATTTTTTTGATTATCCCCTATAATTTTTGGGGACCCCCTTAAACGTGTAAAAACTAGGGTGGTAAATCAAAAAAATATATTTTATAGCAGAATAATTTTTACACCTAGAAGGCAAAAGACTTAAAATTTTAACATTTTAAGGGAATGATCAAATATTTTTTTTAAAAGGATAAATCAAAACTCGTCTATATTACAGGGATAAATAGCTCTTAACCCTCTTTTTTTTTTCTTCAATGTGTTTTTTTTCCTTTGGTTTCAACAACACATATTTCTTTATATTCATGATTGTTATTTTCTTTTCCACTTTTGATTATAACAACTTCATATTTTTCTCTTATCTGATTTATTATGTGGTTAATCAAATTGATAATGTGTGCTGCAAGGTCTTTAATATAAGCTTATGTATTCTTTTGATTGACCATCGTCATCTGGATGAATTGTTTAAATGTATCCTCCAACTTTGTTGATTTTTCTTATGAAGGTGCTTGAGTGTACTGCTAATATGATCACATGTTTAATGAACCTACTTTTGATATCCATCCCAAATTATTGTTGTTCATTTGCAAAATTATAATTTTAAAAAATTCAACTACACGACTCACTTAAAACAATCTGTCATTGGTTAGGCATATCATGTATTTCTTTAAATTGTTGCGAAAATTTAACAACTACTTTGTTCGTCTACTGTTCGTGTAAATAATATATGAGTTGAATTCTTATTACTAACTTATTTTAATCTTTAATACAAGATACAATTTTTAATTAAAAAAAAAATACAAGATAAAATTTACTTTTTAATTTTTAAATTCATGAAAAAATAAAAAATTAAATATATTGTTTATTTATTTATTTTTTAAAATAAATAAATAAACAATATATTTAATTTTTTAGTAGATTTCTTAATCTATCTCATGTTTTTTTTAGTCATTTATGTGAAATTCTATTTTCGCTCTTGAGAAATCGGAAATAAACTCCCGATTAGCACCCTATATCATGCAAATCACGTTGAAAATGATTGAGTGCGAAACAGAAGTATATTTTCGATTTTAAATTATATGTAATATTTCAATAAAACATATATGTGAGACTAAATTTGGAATAAATTTGGAACAACTAAACATATATTTTCAAATATCATGCCAATCACGTTGAAAATGTTTGGGTGTGAATCAGAAGTATATTTCTGATTTTAAACTCTATCTAATATTTCAATAAAACGTGTATGTGAGATCAAATTTAAAATAAATTTGAAACAAGAAATATATTTTCGGTTTCATCCAAATATTTTAAAATATAGTGCAAAACAGAAATATGCTTCTGATTTTCCAAAAATATTTTTGGATTTTCACAGAATACACCCCACAATTGTACATTTATAAGGTGAGTTAAAAAATCCAATTTTTTTTTAAGTACAAGAATCATCATCATTCACCGAATCAACTTTTGTTGATATATCCTAAAGCATTTTATTCAAAAATCGTTACCGTAAATGGGAGCACCAAATATGAACACTTGTGGAATCAAAACCAATCATGTCAAACTACAAAGATTAACCCTTTGTTAGAGACTAGTTAAACCATTGTTTTGGATTCACACTACTGACCTCATCCAAATCCGTTGACTTTTTGACTTTCAAGTGAACACTAGCATTATTTCTTTATTTTCTACAATTCCATACAAAATAGTCACATCCTCACGCCTTCTACACCTTCCAATACACCCTCAAAATTTCAACATTAACACAATTATTCAAACGAAACAAAAAAACCATTCAACCGTTTGTGCAATTTTCTACACCCTCTCTCTCTATCTCTCTCTCTTTCAACCAACCATAACTAACATTTAATAACACCACCCATATTCACCGACTTCAAATGTAAACAAACAAACAACAACAACATAAACAAAAACATGACCATGGACCGAACATCATCACAAGGAAGTTCACCAGACTCACCATCCCGAACCACAAAAGTACTCTCCATCGAATGTTTCAGAGGAAGCTCCAATTCCGACGACATGCTACAAACCGGCGATATAGTCGAAGAGCTCCGGCTCGGGGGTTCAGCAAACTCAATGATTCGGTTTAAGTCGCCTTTTAAGAACGGTAAAAGCGGTGTTAATAAGATCCTTCAGGAAGCGTATAAGAAAAAAGAGAGTTCTATTCAACTTCGAGTTCGCCGTGGAATTGATGAGTTTGCTGAGTTGCAAGGGTGTATTGTTCCTAATGATTTGTCGGGGAGTAAGAAGGGTTATGTTCTTAGGTCTGTTACTGATCCGAATTATATTGTTGGGTTTTTGGATCGAACTGAAGCTGAGTGCTTCCGAATCCAAGGTACTGTTACTAGTTTGTTTTACTTTCTTGCTGCTTTGAAACTTGATGCATATGTTTAGATTAGATTCACGGTTAGTTTAAACTTAATTAGCATCTTCAAAAATCTAGAAACCATGTATAAGGGTTTTGTTTATGACTTATTACATCTTCATGGTAAAACTGTGCTTTTCAGCTACAAGGACTAGTAGGATGGTAAATGAGCTAACACAAACCCGAATACAAGATGGATTTGTCTCATATCCATGGGAGAGGAGGATGCATGAGTTGCTATCAGTTCCCAATTCTAGCAACTTTCTTTCCATATTACTTCTTCCCAAAGTTTCAGATAGGGTAGCTTCTCGCTACAACGATGTGGAGGACACACTAGCCAGGGCGAACGCGTGGCTTAACGCAGCTCAAGGTTCAGGTGTCCCTATTGTCTTTATGAATATTCAGACCGAGTCTCTACTTACCAAGGTAAACGATCAACTTGTTGATCATTTTCTAATTCCAACACTGTCCTTATAGATTTTGTCTGTCATAACTCTAGTTTGTCTTGTATGACAGATATCTGGAGAGACGGCTTCTTCCACGGTAAACACAGGGTCCTTATCCGACTTATGCAACATTGCAAATGCAAGCCTTTATGGTTTTGAAGATTATCACGGAGTAGACATTGGTGTTGTTAGAGCAATTCGACTATGGTATGCTCCAATGGGAGGCGAGTTCTCAGTAGAGATAAAACTAAGAGACGATGACTCAAAGCTTGGTTTTTCGATTAGTCGTACAGAAGAGGTTTCTCTCTCTCTTGGATCTTGCATACATGTTATGGAACATTTACATAGACACTAACACCAAACACAACACTGATAATAAAATTTAAGAAAATCAAATGATTGAATGTGATTAAAATTGTCCGATACTAAACATAGTACTATGCAGCATACATGTGCTTATGTTAGTTGTTCATTGTTGAATGTTTGATCTAATAACTTTGTGATCAACAGGGTTTTTTATTCATCTCATCAGCAGTTACTGATGAAGGTAAAGAAAGTTCACCGGCCACACGTTCAGGTCTAAGCAAACTATACAAACTAGCAACAGAAACTTCAAGGCTGTTAGTAGTTTCAAGGCTTTCAAATCAAAGAGTCCTCCCATGGATGGTTTCATCAACAGGAGCAATTCGATGTTACGACACAGTTTCATTGAGCCAGAAACTCTCTTTACATCGACACACTAAAGTTCCTATTCTCCTACACGTCTTCCTTTGGGACAGAACAATGGCTACTTCAAACGTAGAAAGTACAAAATCAAGACCCTTATCTCCCTCAGTGCTACCATTACCAGAGGTTCAATCCTGCGAAGGTTCTGATTCAGGTGATATCAATACCAGTGATAGCTCTCAGCCTACGCAGCTTGAGAAAGGCACAGCCGGGGACGTCTCATTCAGATTCCAGGACTTCTCTTTGTCCTCCACCAACTGGGTATGAACACGATGATACACATCATAAAACATGGTGTATGCTTGGATACACGGTAAGCTTAACGAAATCACAGAGACACTTTGATTCTGTCAAACTTACCATCAATCCAAACATGCACTATTGTAACATAAGCAAGTTCCTTTTTGTACATACAAGATGAAATACTATATTGCTTTTAGAATTTCTTAATTATACTTTTGAGTAAGGATAATTAGTGAGTGTGTTACTAGATGAATGAGTGTGACTAGTATTTAAATACTACCAAGAAAGTTTGTGCTTAGTAGGGACTACTGGTTGGAAAGAAGCAATAAATTCAACTTTGAAAATGGTTGATCTGTCGGCGCCTGCAATATGAGAATACTACTACTATAATAGTGGAGAGATGGTTTCTGAAAAGAAAGGCTCATTGATGTTGAATGCTAAGTATACTTTACAGAGTCAATGACAGACAATACTTGGGCCTACGAGCTGCTTCTTGTCAATAGTTTTGAACTTATTTTGAAAAATATGTTGAATGACTTTATGAATCAACGGTTATCTAAACTCCTCTAACTAATTTATTACATAAAGTTCAATTAAGTTGTTTATTTATGCACAATGCCACAATCATAGTAAAGATAGATTGATTCTATAAGTAATAATTCAGTTCAGATTTTACAAGGACATCAGTTTGAAAATCTCACCAGTCATGTGATGTGATGACTAAGTACACCTGTAAAAGTTTTATGTGTTTTGTGGATTTTTTTATGCTCAATTTGTATAAATTTTACCAAAGAAAAACATTATCATAAGATTTACAACTCATACTCAACCATGCTACAAATAGGCATGACAAACTGTAGTGAATTCATAATACTATCTAGATTGGCCATCTTCAAATATTTCAACTTGGCAACAGTCACACATGTTATCTCCTAAGATTATGTAAGAGAACTAAAGGTTAAACAGACGAAACTGATGCATAAAGTATCGATGGGAAAATATTGACTTACATGTTGAAGACAAGTGATTTCAGCCAGACTTAGAATTCCAGCTTTCCATATAAATGTATCAAACTCAGAATATTGGGAGTTTTGAGTCATTTCAACTTGCAGGTTAGCCGAAGATAACAAAGGTATGAGCCCCTTGATTCTTGCATTATGCAAAAGTACAATAACATTATCAACGACCTTGGGATTATTGTAATAATTGTAGAGTTGTGAAGCAAGGTCACCCTAAAGAGTACCTTGTTTTAGTTGTTTCCAGGATTCATTTGGGTCTAAGTGAATTCAGTAACACCTTCAATAATATCTAACAAAAATAAGTTCAATAACGTAAGGATGAAAAAATATCTGGAATAAATATAAAAAATAACAAATTTATATGGCAAATTTGACAACTAACAGATCAGGTTCAAAGTTTTCATCAAGTATGGATGCCAAACTAAGTATGTTCAAATGGTTTTTAGGAATGTGGGGCAAATATGTAATATTTATCGAAGTTGAATCATAAAATACCAACTTGAAACTATGAGTGGTTGATTTAAAAGAGAAATCGTTATCGGAAACTTTGAAGTTCTGCATAACTACCAAAATAAATTCAATAATGTAAGGATGAAAAAAATGTCTGGAATAAATATCAAAACCAACAAATTTATACGCCAGACTTGACAACTAACAGATTATGTTTAAATTTTCCATCAAGTATGGATGCCAAACTAAGTATGTTCAGGTGGTTTTTAGGAATCTGGGGCAAATATGTAATCTTTATCGAAGTTGAATCATAAAATACCAACTTGAAACTATGAGTGGTTGATTTAAAAGAGAAATCATTATCGAAAACTTTGAAGTTATGCATATCTAACAAAAATAAATTCAATAATGTAAGGATGAAAAAAATGTCTGGAATAAATATCAAAAACAACAAATTTATACGGCAGACTTGACGACTTAACATATTAGGTTGAAATTTTCCATCAAGTATGAATATCAAACTAAGTATGTTCAGATGGTTTTTAGGAATGTGGGGTAAATCTGTAATCTTTACCGAAGTTGAGTCATAAAAAACCAACTTGAAACTATGAGTGGTTGATTTAAAAGAGAAATCATTATCGAAAACTTTAAAGTTCTGCATATCTAACAAAAATGAATTCAATAATGTAAGGATGAAAAAATTTCTGGAATAAATATCAAAAACAACAAATTTATTCGGCAGATTTGACAGCTAACATATTAGGTTAAAATTTCCCCTTAAGTATGGATGTCAAACTAAGTATGTTCAGATGGTTTTTAGGAATGTGGGGCAAATCTATAATCTTTACCGAAGTTGAATCATAAAATACCAACTTGAAACTATGAGTGGTTGATTTAAAAGAGAAATCATTATCAGAAACTTTGAAGTTCTGCATGTAGGTACTTCAAACTATAATGTAGACACATGCTTCGAAAGCAAATGTTGTGGTACAATTACTTGGATTATGTCGCACTAAAAATCAAATATAAATAAGATACATTAGACACGAACACGATTGGAAGGTAATAAGCAACTTCAATATATGTTGTTTTAAAAGTTACATATCATGCATACCTTTGCATCAACCAAAACCATCTCCAAGTGCTCTTTGTTAGAGGCACTTGTGACAGACCACAAATCTTTACACCTAACAAAAACCTTCCATAAATCTTTGGAGTCATTTATATCCTCGACATCTTCAATTTGGGGTTCCGTTAGCTTGATATGTAAACTGAAACAACAACAATGATTTCAAAATGTTAGCTAAATTTAAACATCAGCTTAGAAATCTACCACATATTCAATATAGTTAAAAGTGTAGACTTCAATGGCAGGTCTGAAACATTATCACAGACTGAACATGATGCAACTATCAACAACATTCAACATAGATTGAACAATACATATGGCTTCTATAAAAAATTTATGCTTCATTGAACAACATCCATGGCAGGAACAAAACATTATCAAAGATTGAACAATTTTCAACAACATTCAACACAATATGAACTGCTTCTATAGATTTTCAAAAAAATAAATATATAACATTATCAGAAATTGAACAACTTTCAACAATATTCAACACAGTATGAATAACATCCATGAGATTTAAAAAAAGATTGAACAACATTTAAAACAAAGAAAAGGAGAAAATCAAAAAACAACAAAAAGACTAACCAGTTTTATTGGCAGCGACGATGGTACGAACAATTTATGTGTCAATGTTTGGCTGTGAGAAGGGTGAGATGAAAACGAAAGCTCGAGTCTCTTCGTGTCTCTCGAAGGAATGTGATTGTTAGGAGTAGTTTGGTTTGTGTGAGAAGAATCATTTTTAACGATTACAAATTTCCCACTCCAACTTTCAATGTGACTTTTCACTGTTCAATACATTGGGGAGAGTTAAAAGTCCATTAAAGCAAGAGAGAAATTATGGACAATCACTAAACAAAAATAATTTAAAAATGAAAAAAATATTTTTCCAGCTTCTTTGTATGTGAAATGCTTACTCAGTATGACACATCAGCCACATTTAATGTCAAATCTATATTATTCATACTTGGTGTAATTAGTTCGTATTACTCTTGAAATTAAGTAAGTTAAACATGATTTCAGAAAGGTTTAGTGGTGATTTTCAATGACTTTTCTTTTATTTGATAGATATTAGATTAAAATTATTCTTCCGAGACCATTAATATAAATCAAAGTGCTTTCTTTTTCTTGTAGACTTATTATTAATGATATTCTTATTACTTATTAATCTATTCTCACTATTAAAATTCTTTACAAAAGAAATAAAGGTCTCATCATGTCTCTAAAAGTTCAAAAGTGCAAACATAAAAATATATCAGAGATACATAGTGTAACATCCCAGATTTATAATTAATTATTTAATTGATTATCTATGAATATTATACGATGTGTGATGGTATGTTGTGTTGTTTATGTTGTTGGGATTACTAAAATTATATAAATAATAATTCAATATAGTTTAATAATAAAATAAACGAGATAATTGGGTATAGAAGTGCTAAGGGCAAGATGGTAATAATAAGAAAGACCACTGATGGTATGATGGGATGATCATAAAAAGATCTAAGAGGGAAAAATAAGAAGAAAATTAGGAAAGAGCGAGAACACTTTTGCATAGATCATGAAATAAAGAGAAACAAAGGAAAAGAGAAAAACGAAGGCTAGGGCTCAGAGAGGGATTTTCCATATAGGTTGAAGGTGATCAAATCACTGAGAAATTAAGGTAAGGGATATAATATGATTTATTATGATCGATAGAGGGTTAAGGTAGTAGTAGGCTTTTGCCTTGTATGAATATTTGGTGAAAAGTATGGTGATTTTGTATGATTAAATTAGTGATGTTGATGAAATAGAGATACCATGAATTGACCCTATAATGTGTATATGATGTGGTTGATGTTAACATGATATATATGACATTTGTGATGAATTTGGGCTGAGTGTAATGACCAAAATTTGAGTTTGGAGGGTCTGGACAGAGACGAGATTGCAAGCTGTGAAGTGCATAATCGCGACCACCGCCGGGTAAGCTTGGGGAGAGCCTGTTGCCCCAACACCGCCGTGCAAGACAAGTGGAAAGGGACATGGCGGAAAAGTGACGCTTCTAAAAAATTTATGGGGGATGTTTTGTCGCTCCAACGTCGTCGGGAGCGAGTTGAACGCCTCTAGCATCGTCGAGAGTGCCTTAAGCAAGCGGCCTTGGTAGTAAATTTTAAAGTGTCGTAACTTGAGTTTCAGGACTCCGTTTGATGCATCGTTCGATGCATTTGTTATACTATGACACTGGATCTAGGGGGATTGATCCCCAAATGAAAATCATATTTTAAAATGGTTATGTAAAACTTATTTGAAAAATAATATTGAGCGAAAAGTTTTTGGCCTAGATCAATATAGTAGTCTACATGAACCTAGTTATTGGAAAGTCAGATATGTATGAGACATATGGAATTAACATAATGATAAAATTAATCAATATAATAGTATCTCAATTAACCATTTAATATCCAACACAACAGTTTCCTATTTTCAATGAAATCATATTAAAACACAACTTGACAATTTATTGAACATGTGACGCACAATAAATTTTTAGAATTTTCTTTGAGCTTATTGATATGAAAAACACTTATAATCAAAGTTATTATAATATAATCAACAAATAAATTTAAAATTTAACAACCAATGGTAAATTTTATACGAATCGATTGATTAAACAACACATTCAACAAATTGTATATAGAGTGTAAATGAGAGTAAGAGATAGAACATTACAATTTGTCAAACACTTGGTGTGCGTTCAACTTTTCAGAATTTTTCTTTTGAGTTGTGTTGATATGAAAACCACTTATAATCAAAGTAAGTATAAGCTAATCAACACACCACTTTAAACAAAACAATTGCAGAAAAATTCTTACGAGTCAATTGATTAAACAATGTTATTCAACAAATTACGTAACACAAACAAAAGCAAGTAAAGAGATAATAGAGAGTGACACGAGGATTTGTTTAGGAAGTTCACCAATAATCCTTTCTATGGCTACATCTCCCCCAATTCCAAAATTAGAATTATGACTATTTCTTACTCTGCAAAAGTATGATTGCAAGAAAAGTGTCCAGAGAAACAATACAAACCATAATCGTTTGATGTCGATTCAACCTCTTCCCTTCTTTTGATCTTCAACAAGACCAAGACGGACAGATGCAACCTATTCTCCGCTTAAGATACTTCCTTGCAAATATTTTAAACACTCCAAGGAAATTTACTCGAGTAAATCTGATTGCACTCTATCAACACAAGATCACCAATTCTATCATCCAATTGTTGCTACTTCCTTGAAAATATTTCAAACACTCAAATTTTCCTTAAAAATATTTTAAACACTCCAATGTGATTCACATGGATGATTCCTTCTCGAACGATCTTGCACGAAAAACCTCAATTCAACCTATGATGTTGGAGGAAAAACCCGCAGTTTTTTCTGGATGAAGACCCCTATAAATCTTAACCCAAACTCTAATTTGAAATTCTCAATCCTTGTCTAGATGGCCCCCTAACGAAACATCATCACAATGTAGTGCTAGTGTCTATGCATAGATTGAAGGTTGAAGAAGAAGAGGAAATGTAGGCTAATTTTATGGTATCATCAAGTTGGAATGACGCATGAATGATATATTTACAGTTGGACTCTTTTTAGGTAAAAAAGGTAGTTTCAGAATGAAAAAATTACCACAAACAGTATGTGTCGACTTGAAAAAGTTATGTGTCGACACATGCAAAACAATAGCTACAGGCTTTAAAAATGCAGTATATGTGTCAACCTGAAAATCGTATGTGTGGACACATGTGCATGTGTTTTAAAGCAGAAATGTTGAAAGATTTAATATTACAGTACACGTGTAGACCTAAAAAAGTTTATTTATCGACACATACTGAAGCATTTAAGAAATTGCATAAATGCAAAATTTATGTGTCGACTCATACAAATTTCAGGTCGACACATAAGTGTTGTTTTAATGCAAAAACTGATTTTTCATGTTTAGGATCAATTTTAAAGTTATTTTAAATTATTCCTAAGACCTATAATGCAAGGAAGTTCCACAAGACATAAGGATACCTTCCACCATATTAAAATGCAAGCTTTCCAAATTTTGACATCATGCAAAACATCTAATAGTGAAGTTGCACTCACAGTGTTGGGAAGCTAACACGCAGAGCTATAATATGATAGAGTTATAGGAGTTATTTGATGTATTATTTATGTACCTATGTGTTTATGAGATTGATGAATACGATGTTGTATGAAGTTGTTATGAAGTTGATATGATTTGTTGTCGTGATGTAATTGATGTTATTCGTGATGATGTTTAGTGATGTGTATGCTTAATGTATATACATGTTATGTGATGATGACTATATGAATGATGATGAAATTAACTAGCAGTGGTTGAATTATATTTGACGTTGTTATGCATCATGCATTCGTAGCATATTGTGGACGTTGGTCCGCCTGTGATGAGCCTTAATCCTATTGTGTGGATTGAGTGTGTTTATGATGTTCTCTGGTTCGAAGAGAGAATCAATCCTATGGTGGGAATCTTTAGAGGGTGATGAATCAGGTATTTATAAAATATTTGTACCATATGCATTGAGTCAGTATTGTGCATTAACATTCTAAGTGACATTGGATGATTTTATTAATGAGTATTGATGTGATGATAGTTGTGAACTATGTGAGTATATGATAATTTTGATGATGAAATGTGTTTAAGTGATATTGTGATGTATCTGTAAGTTGACGTGGTGATGAATAATATGTGCTATTATATGATGAGGTTGTTGTAACTACTCGTCTTTTCCTTATGTATTTTATAATAAATTATGATTACTCACCCTTTCAATTTGAATATTGCCTCAACGTGGATAACGCGTAGATGACCAGGAGTAGTTTGTAGAAGCATCGATGATAACTTCAAAGAGTTTTATTTAGTTTGATATATTAGTGGTGTCTTGCTATGATATGTAACATCTAGTAGGGAACACTTGCTATGTGAATTTTGTATTTCTGCAATTAACGCATTTTATGAGGATTTTGATGATATGAGATTTGTTTTGGTTCTGACTTTTGATGAAACTATAATCATTTTGAGTTTGTTTTTATAAATAGGTTTATTACAATGATGATTTCCGATGCAATGTTTTTTTAAATTATATGATGGATTATAATTATATTGATGTTTCACATAAATGTAACCTGTGTTACGAAGCATGATTGTTACTATTATGTTTTCTATGAAGTGTGACACCTTTGAGTGGTGACTTTATTTGATTAAATTCGAAAATTATATGAAAATTATGTGTGGGGTTAGAAGGTTGTTACACATTACAATTACAAAGAGACCCAACCTCACACACAACTCTTATTCAAATCTTCTAGAAGACAGATGTTAAGACATGTGGTATGATATCACACAACACAACTCCAAAATACCACAAGAGCTCAGTACCATAACATAATGCAGCTACAAGTTCAGACATGTCCATTACCCCCTGTCACACATGATCAATTTTCTCCCTCAAGGGAAAACCCAAATCACCTGAAAATCCAAAATACCAAACCAATATGAACTATCCAAGTTCACACACCAGAGGCATATGCAGCAGAAGAAAAATAAGCCTCACAAATAGAAAATAGTTGCATAATATTTTCCATATAAAACTTCAACAAGATGTCAGAACATCTAGTATGACATCATGCACACATACCACCATCAACAACAACAGTAGCATTAGAAGCACCAACAAGCATGACAAACAATCATGTTCCCCATAAATAGTTGCATACATCATATAACCACGATAGATTACTCTTCTCTTAGTAGTAGTACAATCCTATCACAATGACATCAGGACAAACAAAAAAATACTAACACTTTACTCCCCCTTTTTACCAAAAATTGACAAAAATAGAATAAATGTACAATAAAAATTGGAAGCACACAATGCATACAAGCATAAACACAAATGGAAACACACAATATTAGTTGGAAACAAATAAAACTCATATAGAAACACACACGTAGATGGGACCTAAGGTTCCTTAAGAATGCATATCTCGAGTTCAACCCTAAGCTTTTCAAATGGATTTGCATCCAAAGCTTTAATGAAAATATCAGCCAATTATTTCCCAATGGTTATATGCTCTAGAACAATCACCTTGTCTTCAACAAGATATGTGATGAAATGATGACGAATATAAATATGCTTGGTTCTGCTATATTGAATAGGATTCTTTGAGATGTTGATAGCACTCTGATTATCATAGTATAATATCATGACATCCTGCTTGACATTATATTCAGTCAATATTTGTTTCATCCACATCAGTTGTGAACCGTTACTTCCAACTGCAATGTACTCAATTTCAACAGTAGATAATGAAACATCATTTTGTTTCTTACTAAACTAGAAGATCATATTATTTCCCAAAAAGAAACAGCCATCAATGTTCTTTTTATCATCAATGTTACCTGCCCAATCTGCATCGTAATACCATACCAACATTGAATATGAACCGTGAAAATATAACATGTCATAGTCACTAGTACCATTGATGCACTTCAAAATCCTCTTTACTTGATTTATGTGACTTGTTTTTGGCTTAGCTTGATATCTTGCACAAACACCCACATCAAATGTGACATCAAGTCTGCTAGCTGTAAGGTGCAACAAGCTATAAATCATGCTTATGTACAGGCTTTGGTCAATAACAACACCTTTTCATCTTTTGATAGTTTTAAATGAGTAGGAGAATTTGTCCTCTAGTGACTTGCATTTTCCGTACAAAACTTCTTTACTATGTTCTTGGTATACTTATTTTGAGAGATGAAGATATAGTCATCCATTTGTTTTACTTGAAGTCCAAGAAAATAAGTCAATTCACCAACAAGACTCATCTTAAATTATGATTGCATTTGTGTTACAAAATATTGAACCATCTGGTCTGACATCCCTCCAAACAAAATATTATCTACATATATTTAAGCAATCATGGGTTTTCCATCCTTCTCCCGGAAAAACAAGGTCTTGTCTATTCCTCATTTCCTATAGCCATTATTGACAAGAAATTACGTCAACCTCTCATGCTAAGCCCTAAGAGCTTGATTTAATCCATATAGATCTTTCTTTAGCTTGAACCATGATATGGATAATTAGGATCAATAAACCCCTTTGGTTGTTCAACGTAAACCTCTTCATGTAAATACATATTCAGGAAGGCACTTTTCACATCCATTTTAAACAGTTTAAACTTCAATAAATAGGTCATTCCCAATAGTAGTCTAATAGATTCAAGTCTAACAACATGAGAAAAAGTCTCATCAAAATCTATCCCTTTAATCTGAGTGTAGCCTTGTGCCACAAGTCTGGCCTTATTTATGGTGCAACCCTACTTTCATCAATTTTGTTCTTGTACACCCACCTTGTACCAATGACATTTTTCCCACTAGGCCTAGGAACTAAGTCATAAACTTCATTACTTTTGAACTGACTAAGTTCTTCTTGCATGACATTAATCTAGAATTCATCAGTTAAGGCCTCCTTACATTCTTGGATTAAATCTTATAAACAAAACAAGAATTAGAAACAACTTCCCTTGATCTAGTAGTAATACCTTGATCAAGATTTCCTATAATAAGCTCTTTAGGATAATCTTTATGAATTATGATTGAAGGATCATTATTAACTTGATTATTATCAAGTTTAACATTAATAGTCTTGGTATTTGTGTTATCTTCTTCCACATCTCCTGGCTCATCATTCATCTGTAATGATGTTCCAACATTGTCTTCAACATCTTGTTCACTATCTAAGGTTGAGTCATCAACCACAATGTTTATGGACTCCATCATGACCTGAGTTTTAGTGTTAAAATTCTATAGACTCTACTATTTTTAGAGTAGCCCAGAAATATTCCTTCATCAATCTTGGGATCCATCTTGTTTATATTGGTTGATATCTCACCCCTTCTGTTGTGATGTTGCCTCTACGTGGGTAACATGCAGGTAATGAAGAAGGAAAATTTAGTTGCTGTAAGTTCGAGTCGGGTTGTCGCTCTGATACGTAACACTAAAGAAGGGATGAACGCTAGTTGTTTTGTTGTTTAATAACTATGTTGATATAGGAAAAGTATTTGTTGATTTTAAATTGTTTTAAGTTGAAAAATAGCCTATGTCATCTAAGTTGATTAATGTAGTTTCACTGCTTAATATTAATAAAGTTGATTCACGTTGTTTTGATTCATCCGAGTTTATGTGTTATGTATCTGTGATAGCGTGTTGTGGTTTAAGTGAATGTAGCATTCCAATTGTTTGTTGAGAAATTTTATAACTCTGATTTTCATAATAATTACCGAGGTAGAATTGGGGTGTTACACAAAGAATATTTAGAGAGGTATCCAAAGAGGAAGCTCGAGGTTGAAAGATTCTTACCAAAACCTCTTTGCGTCAAGTGAATACCGAACGAACTACCTTTTGAGCAGTTTGAACAAAAGTCTCACGTATGAGTACCAGTTTGCTGTGAATTTCATGACCTCTTATAATTATTGCTTGAGGTCAAGTAACAGATTAAGTTTGAGGGAGTTTAATCAGTGGTTTTTACAGGGTTATTTACCATTAATTTCAATTATCTTTTCTTTTAATTGTCGAGTGTTTTATTTCATTTTACCATATTTTATGCATTAGTGTTTTTAGACTTACAAGAATAATTGGGACAAATTGGGGTGAAAAAAAATGTAAAATTCAAAGTTTCGTAAAAGTTTCCAGCATGCTTCAGCAAGTCTAACACGGCCACCAGTGTAACCTGATACGAGCCGTGTCAACAAATGCGCTAATTGATCAGTTTTCACTAAAAAATTCATAACTAGAGCTACTGGAATCAGATCGACGCGTTCTAGTACTTTTCGGAAAGCCGAGAGAAAGAGCTACAACTTTCATTTTTAAGTTTGAAGCTTATTCGAACTTTAGATTCCTCGAAAAATTCATTGAAGTTGCAGATTTTAGAAATTAAGTTGTTTCAGGTCGTTTTACCGGCCTAGTTTATGTTTCTGACCTAGTGCGAGTTAGTAGTAAAAAACCTTATTTGGTTTAGAAGACTTTTTTGGCCAGAGAAGAATATACGATTGAATATTATAGAAAACAAGGGTCTCGAGGACAAGAAGGTTTTCATGAACGGAAGCGATTGAAGATCATATTTCACCCCCATTCTTGTAATGTCTCTGTTTTATATTTTATTTTCTCTAAATACCATGAGTAGCTAAACCTCAATGCTAGGGGGTGTCCCTGATTTCAACCTGTAACGGTACTGATCTCTTTGTTTTATTCAACTTTATAGTTCATGTTCATCAATTTAATTGTTTAGAATAATTTATTATTTTTTCCTATCAGACCAATAGGGTTTTACTTTTCTTAACATATAGGATTAGGGATACCATATAGGTTACCGGTAAAATATTGATAATATAATTGTTTGGTTTCATCATAATTTACTAAGGACTTAGGTATTAGGATGAAGGACCAAAGGTTTTCCCACTAAGGACTTTGGGGAAAATAAACTAAAGATTCGATAATTGAATGTAATGAAATTGTTGAAGAGATCAAGAATAAAGGTTATTACAGAGTCAAATCACACACTTACCCCTAGAATGACTAGTCATTTTATATTTTTCTTAATGTTAAGTGACAATCTCAAAACCAAAAACCCCAAATTAAGTTTTTTGTTTAATTGAAATTCACTCGATAATTATACGCAGTCCTGGAGATCGATATTATAAGAGACAAAAATAATACACTTGCTATTTTCCCATCAGTAGCTTCAACACTTTGCCGCATTTCTTTCTCCTCCTTATGCAGCTTCTGACTCTGAGTCTCAATCTGAGTCTCGGGTTCGATGAGATTTTGATTGAACATCAAAACATAAGTAAATTCTCAAAAAATAGGTAAAGCCACAATTGAAGCTATGCTAGAACAACTGATTAATCTGCAAAACAATTGAACCAAGGGTTTGAATCACAATGTGTATCTTGATATTGAGAAAATTTACTGTAGAATACATTTCATAAAGCTTCAATTGTGAACTAATTTTATAGTTTCTGATTATTAGAAAAAGTGATTTTCCAACTAATAAGTACAACTTACAAGTTCAATAAAGGTTGATATTAAAGACAGGATTATGAGATAGAAGTTTGAATTAAGATGCATATGATAGAAACCTAATAATGGTAAGAACGAAGAACAATGTTGAGTTGATTGGAATGAAAGTAGCGCAGCAGTTGGTTGAGTTGAAAAAACGATTATTTTTGTATATATATTTTCATGCATACTTTTTCATTGGCATGGAAGAAATAGTAATGAGAGATAAGGACTTACAAAGCTAAGCAAATCTTCCATACTCTGCTCATGAAGAAAAAAGACCACGCTTCACCTAGGGTTTGGAATTTTGTAATGGACTTATGGGTCATTTTCATTTGTCCTAAGCAAAGATTTACCTTGCTACCGCAAATTTTACCTATCATTCTCAAGGATATGACTTTATCATCATACCCTTGTGAAAAATTATTAATTTTTTTTAAAAAAAATTGAGTTTTATCGAAAATTTGGGAGGGGTGTACTGGAAATTTCGAATTTAAAATTTTAAAAAAATAAAAAAAAAATATCCAGAAATTTAGGGGGTGGTATCGAAAATTTAAAAAAATACCAAAAATTTACAAAATTTCCGGTAAAAATACAGAATTTTTTTGATTTTTTATTTATTTTAATATCGGAAATTTCAGTGTATTTGAAATTTCCGTTACATACCCGAAATTTCAAATACACTGGAATTTCCAATATTGAATAAAAAAATTTTCGAAAATTTTATGAAGTTACCGAAAATTTCATTAAGAATAATTTTAAAATAATTTTTTAAGAGATGACAGATATAATTTAGAAGATGACAAGATAAATTCTCGTTCTAAGCTCATTTATTTTATCTCTTTGGCTCAATAATAATAAAACACTTTTTAAAATAATATTAAAGTTATATAATAAAACACTTTTTAGTCAATGATAAATTTAAGTATATTCGAACTAAAACACTTTTACACTCATTTTTATATGAGTCTCTTTTATATATATATATATATATATATATATATATATTATATTTGTCTTATTTGATTACAAAATTTATATAAAATACGTATTATTATATTTGTGATCAAATATTGTTCATTTGGATCTAAGAGCACTTTATGATATGGTCTATTTCTCTGATATATATTTTTATTAGGATACTTTAAAAAATAATGATATTACATTAAAAAATAATAAAAAATAATAAAAATGATGATATTTTAATAAAAATTTGATGATGCTTTTTTAGTTTTTTAACATATATTTTATGGGTTAAATATATTTTTGATTCCTATAAATTATCAAATTTTAATTTTAGTCCCTATAAAAAATAAGACATATTGTAGTCTCTACAAAATTATTATGCACATAATTTTTATTTCTGGTGTTAAATTGATGTGTATTTTTGAATGATCATTTTGCATAAATGTTTAGAACGTTATAAAAAGTTTCTTGAAAAAAATAAATTAAAATTTTAATTTCTAAGTCAATATTTTTATTACTCTTATTTATATCTTTTGAAATTTAAAAAATTTATATTTTATTATTTTCATTTAAAAAAAAAAATTTGGTATCATGTTGAAGATTATGTTTTATTCTTAATTTATTCCTGGTATTACTTTTTGAATGTTGAAGATTATGTTTTATTCTTATTATTCTTTTTTAATGTTGAAATTTTATATTTATATTTTATTCTTATTTTATTCCTGGTATTACTTTTATATATGATTTTTATTTTTTATTTTGAAGATTATGTTATATGTTTGACTTTAATCTTAATGTTGAATTTGTATGAACATATTTACATAGTTTATTAATTTATGACGGGGTATTGTCATACATTTTAGATTTGTAAAATTTGTAAATACGATTTAATAAGAAGGTTTTAAAATTGAAATTTAACGAGGAGCTATCATACATTGTAGGTTGTAAAAAATATAAATATGATATAATAAGAAAGTTTTAAAACTGAAATTTTACGGGGTGTTGCTATACACTTTAAGTTTGAAAAAATAGCTAATATCAAAAATATGCTTAATAATGATTTTTTAAAATTAACTCATTTGGGTTCAATTGGGGTTTGTTAACTCATTTGGATTCAATTGGGGTGGAGATGCCATAGAGAACGCGGCGTGGGAATTTTAGAGTAAGATGGGAGAGTCTTACCTGGAGGTGTTTGCATCATTTAATTTTCAAGGACAAATATATTCAAAATGTGGGAGAGTTGTGACGCCCTGGAGTGGAGGAAATCAATTTCCTAAAAAGGGATAATCGATTTTCATCAATTCTGGCAACATTTTTGTAAAACTTTAAAAATCCATAACTTTTGACTCGGGTGTCCGTTTGACGCACCGTTTGAACCTACAGAAAGCTAAAAATATTTTCTATCATGTGAATTTTTTTTTTAAATGTAGTGGGTGATTATCTTTTGGGGATTATGCCCTTCTATATGCAATTATTTTTGTTATGCTGAGATATGTGCATTAAATTATGTGTGATGTTGTTGGGGAAGTATGATTTATACGTTGAATGTGTGGACAGCTAGTGGCCTTAATGGTTTGTCACATTGATGAATGTAGATATCAATGTATTGTATTTTGTTGAATGGTTGTGTCGTATTCATTTCATGTTGTGGACTTTAGTCTTATTTATTGGCTCTGATCCTAGATGGTGTGGTGTTAGACGATGTGATCGATCTAGAATGGGGGTTGAATAGATCGTTTATTTGAAATTTTACGCTTTTAAAAATTTATTGCGAAAGCTCCCTGAATTTTCAATTGTCTAAATGATCCACTATTTGAAAAGATCAGATATGTGAACCGTACGAGATAGTATGAGAAAAATGCGTGAATCAATACGATTAATACTCAAATGGTCAATCGCTTAAACAATCTCAATGAGTAGGCAATACTTCCAATGAGTTTATTTAAGACTAAAATCAAGCACAATGAATAATTTATGGGAGAATTAATTTATCAAACACCTTGTGAGCGAAATTCACAAGGATAGAATTTACTAAATTGTCATGTCGAATTTTTTCAAGTAACAATCAAACGGATTGTTACCAAAGTGAATGTTTGAGTTCGACGCACCACAAATTCAGTATAAACACTTTTAACAAACCGAATCGCATAAATTATAGCAATCAAGTATAGAAAGTAAAATGCGAAGAAGAACACATGAATTTGTTAAGGCAGTTCCCCTTATCGTCCTCGCAGAGGGTACGTCTTCCCCCAATTCTAGAATCTAGAATTGAGAAAATTTGTATAAAATTGCAAAATGTAACAGGTGAAGAAATAGTTCCCAATTCACATAAATCAACTGATGATAATGAATCTATCTTCTTCACATTCCTTGATTTGAGCCAAACCAATCGTCGATGTCTTCGAGCAAACCTCCAACTAACGATACTAGAATTCACAACCAATTTGCTGCACAATTTCTTTCTATCGACTGATTTCGAACGAACAAGATCGACCCCAAATCTTCCTTCACGATCCTCGGGCTACCGTTACTCGATCAAGCAAACCCACCGTTCCTCGACCCTTTCACTCGGCTAAATATGTTGAAGCAAAGATCTGTACCAAAATCCTCTCACCAATTAGAATCTTGGAGGACAAAACCCTAACGGTTTTATTCAAGAATAAGCCCACAAAGATGAACCCAAATCTGAAATTAATCTTCAATTTCAACGTTATCACCAATGCTCGAATCTTGATTCAACAACTTTGATTATGTGAAGAAGTTGAATTTTGAGAAGAGATGATGAAGATGAAGTGCTCTCTATATGTATCTTTCACTATATTCTTGTTGCAGCTCAAAATGAAACAAAGTACTATGTATATGTGTTAGAAAATAAACTAATGAAAAGATAGCAAAAAAAGAAAATTAATGTGCAATATCCCGTGGCATGCGTCGACCGCTCCAGGGGGAGGGTTGGCACGTAACAACTCGTGCTCACGGGAGCGCTAAGTATTTTGAGTGCGTCGACCGCACCAAGGTGGTTGCGTCGACGCAATTTTTCAAAACATAACTACCATTTTAGGTAGAGGGGTGCGTCGAACACACCAAGGTGGTTGCATCGACGAGTCTGCGTGGAACTTTGCCAGATGCTTATTTTCATTCAAGTTCTCTTATCTTCATGCCATAATTTATTGCTCCAATGGTGCACATGCCACGTAGAGGATATTGTGGGGTTTTGGCATCATGAAAAGATGAACCTTGCCCTCACACGTGGATCGAGAGCGATATAAACCTCATTGTTTATGATGTTGGTTAGCTCTGATCCTAGATGGCGTGGATCGGGAGCGATGTGAACCAAATTGTTTATGATATTGGTGGCTCTGGTCCTAGATGGCATGGATTCATGAGCGTATTGGTACCACATGCATTAAGTTTGTGAGTTGGTCTCATTGCATTGCATTGTTGTTAACATGATGTTTGAGTTGTGTGATTGGTGTGTGTAATACATGATGATGGTTTATATGTGTGGATGTTTATGTGTGATTGTATAAGAAATATGTAATATAGTTGTTGTCGTTGGTGTGAATGTGTGAGATGTGGAATGTATGATTATGTGTGATTATAATCTCTGTATACTTATTATTATACATTCTTTTATATTTTTGTGATATCTCTCCTTTCTGTTGGAATGACGCTTTGTACGATATCATGCAGATAGCCAGGAGTAGTCCGAGGCTGTGGAGTTTGGAAGAGGTTGCTCTTAATTTTATTTTATTTGGCATCATTGCTCTTATATGTAACACCGGGGGGAATGAGAGCTTATTTATTTTGTTGTTTTATTAATTTGTGTGGAGTCTTAGGAACTCCTTATGATTTGAATAAATGTTGATTTATTTTGAAGAGATTGTTTGACTTCAAGTATGATTTTTCCCCCTACATTAATAAAAGTTAAAGTTGAAGACTATGAGTTGATGTTTTGGTTAATCCGTTATTAGTGTAATGTATCTTATACTTAATATGAGCAGGTTTATGCATGTTTGTGAAAATACAGTATCCTAAATGTTTGTGATTTATTTTAAAATTACTCTGATCTTTATTTATTATTCGTCAGGGAATTCAGGATGTTACACTAAGCTTCTAGCGGGTAGGTTGAAATTAGTGATTCACAAGCTCATCTCTAAATGTCAATTTGCTTTTGTTGCGAATAGGCAATTGTTGGATGGTGTTCTGGTCTTGAATTAGGTGGTAGATTTTTCTAAGAGGGTGAAAAGGAAGTGTATGCTGGTTAAAGTGGATTTTGAAAAAGTTTATGATTGTGTTTCTTGGAATTTCCTTAGGAGTATGTTTAAGAGGATGGTTTTGGAGATAGGTGGTGTGGATGGATGGAAGTGTTAGTGTTTAATAGTTCCATGTCTGTTCTGGTGAACGAGAGCCCATCGAAGGATTTCACCGTGTCTAGAGGTTTACGTCAAGGAGATCCTCTTTCTCCTTTGCTTTTTCTCTTGGTAGCAGAGGGTTTTGTTGGTTTATTGCCCCAAGCGGTTGCTATTAGGGAATTTGAGGCTTTCCGTTTCAGCGAGTACTCATGTTGATCTGTCATAATTTGTGGATGACACTATTTTGATGGGAGAAGGATCCTGGAAGAATTTATGGTCCATTAAGGCTCTTCTTAGAGGTTTTGAGTTGGTTTCAGGTACGTGTGTGAATTTAACCAAAAGTGATTTTTTTGGAATCAATCTTGATGTTGACTTTTTGCAGGCAGCCGCCTCTTTCTTATCGTGCAATTTTGGAGCGATTCCTTTTGTCTTTTGGGAATTCCCATGGTATTAATCCTCGGAGACAAATTTATTGGTCGCCTATTATTTCCAAAATTAGAAGCATGTTATCAGCGTGGCATAATAGATTTTTATTTATTGGAGGTAGGGTGGTTCTTCTGAATTTTGTTTTATCCAACATCCTCATCTTCTTATTTTCTTTTTATAAGGCTCCTAAGGCGACTCGAAAAGAGATTAGGATCCAAAGAACTTTTCTATGGGATGGTTGTGAAGATTCTAAAAAGGTAAGTTGGGTTAGTTGGGATTCTATTTGTTTATCAAAGGAGGAAGGAGGTTCAGGGTTGAAACATTGTGGGTTGTTTACTATCGAGGAACCTTTGAGTTCTGCTTCTCCATCTAATTAGTTTTCTACTTCGATTTCTTGTAAGCTTTGTAATGTGAGGGTTCCAGATTTATGGAAACATATTTGGCTTGGTTTTTCATCTTTGGATGTGTTATACCCTTTGTTGTTTCAACTTAGTTGTTCGAGTATTCTCAAAGTTTGTGAAGCGAGTTATTGGCTTAATGACATTTGGAAGTGGGACCTCGGTTTTAATGGGGCAATTTTGAATGAAAAAGAAGCTTCTTCGTTGGAGGATTTAATGTTTGGTTGATGTGAAGCCAAATGTTCTTGAGGAGGATTGTTTCGTGTGGTGAAGAGATAAATTTGGATTCTCGGTTAAAGCAACTTACAAGAGGATTGTTGAATCTAGTGTTTTGATGCCTTTCTTGAATACCTTAAAGACAAACGCTTTAGCCTGCCTTTGAAAACCAAAGTTCCCAGTAGAGTCCATATTTTTGGATGGCGTATAATTTTTAACAGGTTGTCCACGAGGGTGAAGTTGGCTAGGCGAGGCATTATTGCAGTAGCTCATAATATGGTTTGTCTTTGATGTTTTTTAGAGGAAGAGGATGGTGAACATTTGTTTTGTTCTTGCCTCTTTTCTTCTTTTCTCTGGTCCAAAATTTGTTTGTGGATTATTGTGTGAACGGTGTATCCCTTTCGGCATTCTTGTTGGATGTTCAAGTTCTTAAATCTTCTATTTCATTTTGGTTCTTTGACCTTGTTTTTTGTTGGTCGATTTGATCTTGTAGAAATGTCTAAAAAACTTAAATGTGTTAGAGTTTCATAAAATTTAATTCTTAAGAGTCGTTTAATGGTTTCTCTAGGAAAGGGATAGACCCCGTACTTGTTGGGAGTAGATGGATCCCTTAGTTCTTTTGGTTGAATGATTTTGTTTTTACTTTGCCTTTTGGTTTCCTTTTTTGTAAAAGGATATTTTCTTTTTAATTCCAAATTTCCTTTACTTATAAAAATGATAATAATAAATTTAAATCACATTACATATACTAATACTAATGTAACAAAGAATATTGTCGGTTTTGGTCCCCCTTGTTTCCATGTATCCCTTTATTTTTGATGTTAAATCAAGCCCACACATGGCATCAATTTAATGTTCCTTCATAACCAACACCCCATGAAATATGCAAAATCCCCTCTTCCCTTAAAATGGAAGGCCCTAGAAAATTAAAACCAACATTATAAACTAGCTTCACCAAATTTCGTACACAATACTTTGTATATGTGATGACATCACATACATACATCAAATTATATGATCTTATAATAAAAGTCAACTTTTATGATCTCATTCCCCCACCACTCCAAAAGAACCATAGAGAAAGCAACAACATAGTAATACTAATACTAATATAACAAAAACAAATATTATTATATCAGAAAATTAAGCTGCTTTAATTTCTAGACCAAATTATTACAACAAAATTTGTACAAAAGAAAAACCCTAACTCCTTTATCATCATCATCTTTCATTTCCTTTCTTGGTGATGAGAACACGTGCACTTAGCTCGATTTTCTGAAAGAGTCTGTATATTTATAGAAAGAAAAAAATGAGTAACTGAATGTGCAATGATGTATGGTTATTTATGGCATATATTGTTTGAAAAACTTGGATTGTCAATTGTTTGAACATACCTCAACTTGCTTTTGTAGATCTTTAATGTACTCAACAGCTAAGTCCAACATATCTGACGTGTTTGTTTGCTGCAAATAGAGAGAGACAATGTTTGGTATGTTACATAGGTTGGTGTGTGTGTGGCATAAAGTCAAAAACATTACCTTATCCATGTTTGGCACCAGATCTTGTAGTTTCCTCATTCGCTCGCTAATTTTAGTTCTTCTAACCTGAGAGTATGTTCATGTAAAGGCTGCGAAACGGATTTCGGGCGCGCACTAAATGTGTCACGCAGTTGGAATTATTTATAGCAGATTAATAAAATTATACCCTTTCTGCAATGCTTCTCGGGTGAGTAGCGCAGCCGCGCTTGGCGCGGATTTTGCACGGAACAGAATCGGAGAATTGCAAAAACTTCTCAATGGCAGCCAATTCCGCTGTAGTATTAGGCAAACTCGTCTGATGAGCCAAAGGAGTAGCAGGAGTCTGGCCTCCTGCTTCATTCTGCAACAAAATCATATCAACAGTGATAAATTATACTACACCAGATGTTTTGATAATCAGTGTTGTCAGTCTTAGATCGCAAATAATGACAGTTTATTTGAATTCTTCTACACATGAGTGCTTCTATTCTACAATTCTACTACCTTAGTATCGGCCGCATTTAAACCTGTAGAAAACGGTTTTACATCGTCATCATCTCTGTATCTTTTCAGACCGGTAATATTATCAGATATCATTGCAGTATCCTCCCATGTAGAACCTAAAGGGAAACCCGGAATGAAATCGTCACCCCGGGTTTCAGCAAAACCTTCCGATTCAAGATTATTTTGTGGAATGCTACTATTCCCAATTTCACCTCCTAACACCGTTGAGTAGTTTGGAGCATTCTTCAACCGCACAGCAGAAGAAGAAAAATTCGCTTCTTTGCTAGTACTGTTAGCAGCTCCAATCGTTCCAATCCCTCTCATAACAGCAAAACCTGCCAATCAAGCTAGCTAGCATCATTATCACTACAACGCAATCCTAACACGAAGAAAAGGAAAAGAGTTTGAAGATATACCAGTTTCAATGTTAATGTTTGAAAACAATCCCGCAGGCGAACTACCATGTCTAATAAGATTAGAACAACTTCCTCTACCAGTCTTCATTTGATTTGGCAAAGGCGGTCTTCCAGAGCTTTGGTAAAACTTCGGAGGACCAGAGGAACCATAACTATTCATATTACTTTGTTGTCGTTGAATCTGTGGAGGATCCACAGTTTCATTATTCATTGATGCCATCATAGTTTGAGATTGTTGATCAATCTCTTCCTTAACTATAGGAAGAAGTTCTTGTTGAACAGTTGATACTAGAGACTGAGTCAGTGAATCATCTCCAGCAGCTACAGCTACAGCAACAGAAGCTGTTGCTGTAGCTGTAGCAGAAGCACTTTCAGCATCACCGCCACCACTACCACTACCACTAAGACTGTTCATAAACCGAGCAAAAACTCTTTCTGTTTCAGGACTTGAAGGTCGGTTAAAAAGATGCTCATAGAACTCTTTATCAATAATATTCGAGAAATATGAACTTGGTGCAGATTTAAACCGTGTTAACCCTGTACTCATTTGTTGCTGCTGGTGATGATTCTGATGATCTAGAAACATAGTTGGATGCTGCTGAAGATCTGACTCCATTTCTTTCTTCTTCAAAAAAAAATTCTCTAGTAAAAATTTGATTTTTATTCAAATATTGAACACAAATATCTCTTAAGATCTAATAAAAATTCATAAAAAAGAAAACCCACATAGGAAAGTTCTTTATTTCACTTAGAAACCAACTGGGTTATGCAGTTTCACAAATTCTAGAAGAGATGACAGGGGAGGTGTAAAAAGTAAAAAAAAACAAACAGAAAAAACAGTATCAAAATAAACGGCAAACCTTCATTTGACAAGACAAACAAAAACAACCTATGAAACATGAATACTATGAACTTAAAAACAAAATGAAAAAACTACCTGTTTGTCTTTCTCTGAGCACCGAAGTGAAAAAAGTTCTATGTTGCGTGTAGTGGAGAGAGTGGTGGTGATGAAGAAATGAAGAAACCTGAGTAGGAAGGTTCAAGAGAGAAGATAATAGTATAAAATAGCATTGGATTTTGTTGCTGTGGAGGTGCAGCCAATGAGGAGTGAACAGAGTGATAATTTCCAGCTTTCAGATTTGTTATGTGTTTTCAGATGATGAATTTACTAGAATGCCCTTGTGTGAGTGTAACGTGGCAGAGGAAAAGGTTGTGAAAAGAGAAAGAAAAAACAGAGGTTAAGGCTATATTTAGAAGTAAAGAGGTTTGGTTTTGATAAAATGGGAAGGATACGAGGTGAAATTACTTTATTGCCTTACTCTTCTTGCACAAATAAGTGATAACTCTGATGCATTCAGATCACAGAGTTGGGTGGTTTTCGATAATGAATGCACTTAGTGAATAGAGTTTTGAATTTACACAAAAGTGATTCTAGAGACATCTCATTTTATAGTTCAAACACATTAATTTTTAATTATTCAAAAAATTAAATTATTTTTAAAAATATAAAATTAATTTCATGAAAATTTGTAAACTTAAAACGGAATAATAATAATAATAATAATAATAATAATAATAATAATAATAATAATAATAATAATAATAATAATAATAATAATAATAATAATAATATGTATGATGAAAAAATAAATATTAACATATTTTTATTTTGTGTTTGGTTTGGTGTTTGAGAAGCCAAATGCATGTTTAGAATTTTTTTACCGTAATTTTTGAAAGTCACAAAATTAAGCTTTTGCAACAACATGAGTTTTCAGTGCACTTTTCCTTTATTTATGGCTGAACCAAACACACTATTAATTATAAAGTGATTTATAATAGATAATTTTTTTATAAAGTGATTTATAATAGTTTTTTGTTTTTGTTTTAACAATTTCTTATTTTGGACGAAAATAGTATTGTAAAACCATTAGATTTATGATTTAATGTGATTGAGTATAATTAGATTTAAACTATAAATTAATTTATAAATTGATTTTAATTTACAATTTAATATGTTTATGAAAAAATACAAAAAGAAAATCTATCCATGAGTTTTTGTGCTTTACAAAACGACAATACTAATTCTCAAAAAGGAAAATCCACAAAGATTAGAGTCTTAATCGATTAAAAAACTTTATGTCTTGCTTTAATTAATTGGCTAAAGGTATTAATTGATTAGGCGGTGTGCATATATTTCTTAAGTGTATAAGAATAACATTGATCAACTCTACAAGCATTTTGATGGTTCCTTTAAGGGTTTTAATTTTTTTTTATCAAATAGGTAGGTAAAAACACTTTTAGGCAAACCCGTGTATTGTCTTTGTATTTTAAGAATTACTCTAACATTTTTTACAAGACTCTGGTCACTAAAACACGGACTAGACAAACTTTCACATTTTTTTCTTTTTCACAGTCTATGAAACTGCAAGATTTCTTGCTTGATTCAACATTTCATCTAGGACTTGACTTATACATACTGGTGAGACTTGATATGACTTCTTAATAGACACCAACATTAGAGAGATTGTTTGACTAGAGATCATCAGAGATTCTATTAAACGCCGCTTAACATTAGGTGTTGTCCTTAAGAGATTAACTTTGACATATTGATCTCCTAAGCATAATAACTTGACCAAAATTCAAATGAAAACTTCACCTCATCTTGTTGTCATCATCAAAATAATTTAGGTCATTTGAGTAATGCATACATTATACATACAAGCACATAGATCCATAACTACTATCTGAGGGATCCTGAACTGAGTGAATACATTCCTTTTGAAAAAATAGGGAATGTTATGGCCAATGATTTTTACTAGTGGTTCTCCATTAATCCTTATTGTAAATCAGTCAATTGTCATAATTATAAAATTTGAGTTTTCCGAGCGCCAAAGAAAAATTTCCTAAATTGTTCATTCCCCATCAAGTGAAAGGCCTTGAAGATGACAAATTACTCATTTCTGCTGAATATGCGAGGTAGATGTCTCCATGTTATTGGTATTTATGGAATTTCTAGAAGTGTATCTTGGTGTCTTCCCTCATTCTTGGTCATAAATACCCAACCCTTAGAGTTTTCTTGGCCAAAGTGCGTCCTCCCAAATATCTCCATAATGGTCCTTTATGAGTTTCCTCAAATGCTTTCTCCCTTTTCTATTTCATTAAGTATTTCAATAGGGAATTATTGAACCCCCTTTCATAAAAGTGTCCCTCCACTAATGAGTATGAGCAAGATTATCTTATTAATTTTATCGCTTCATTTCAATCATCTAGTAGTTCTTTGTTGGTGATGTATCTTGCTATAAATGTCATCCAACTTTGAGTTAACTATCATTATTCTATTGCGTTCACAGCCTTATCTAATCCACGAATGGTCAATGTATCAGGAATGAGAGTGTTGTTATAGTTTCATGTTTTAGAACTGGCCTACTTTGACAACAAATCGACTCGACTAGTTTCTTCTCAAGTGATGTGGTGTATTTCCACTTTTTTCAACTTCTCCATAGCCAATTTTATCTAAGACAAATATTTTCTCACTATTATATCTTTGGCTTAATATTCACCTTGCAATTGCAAGAAAATGAGATGTGAATATGATTTTACTGTAATTGTTTTGACTCTCGTTTAATAAGCCAGATGCAACTCAGCTAGACATGTTTTATACTCTTCTAACGCAAATCAAAGAATAATCCACGGATAATTTAATTTTTTAAATCACACAATACACCAACGAGGGTGTCGCATGCTTCATAAAAACATCATAAATAAATATCTTGCTCAGTAACTCAGACTTTTCAACAATTATAATCATTTCCTTTCAAAATTTCAACCCATAAATCAAATACTACACAACGAAAAATCATAGTCTCAACAACTTCATTTATTTAGTCCATCAAACTATCATCATCCTCAACATTCAACAAGAATTATGATTTTAAACAACTTCAATAATTAAAACAACTTATAAATCATGTCAACATAAATAACATGATTATCAAGTCAAATGTTCTCAACCCCGATGTTACATATCAGAGCAAGACCTTCTAATCAACATAAAACAAAATAAATAACTTCAAAGCCATCATTGGTGCTTCTTGGAGTTATTCCTGAGAATCTGCACGTTACTCACATTGACGCAATATTCAAACAGAAAGGATGAGTAATCACATTCATTACAAAAGATATACAAAATAGACATAGTAGTTAAACAATAGTATCATAGAATCAACATATTGTCACACATTATATATTATACTCACACTTTTCTATCATCATAATCTAAATACAACTTCTTCATAATATCATAGAAACATCATTGAATCACACCAAATAATATTACTAAAATCAACAATCATCACCAAGCACCATTTAATTCACAACACGATTCACAAAATAAACATCACACAGTCAACAAATCCATGCAATGTAAAATAGGATGAAATTCAACAGCATTGACTCATGCATGTGGTGCCAATATTTATGAGTACCTAGTTTATCACCCTCCAAAGATTCACCTGATAAGATCAATTCCCTCTTGGAACCGAAGCAAAATATCAAACGCATTCAATCCACACAATAGGATTGAGGCCAACACAGGACCAAGTCCAAAAGTATGTCATGAATACATGATGCACAACAACATAATATCAAATGACCACTCATAGTCAATTGCATCATCATTCATGAAACCATCAAGAATATTCTCCACATAGCATGTATACACATCAAACATGCATATTCTCAAATTTATTCATCATAATAACATCAAATACGTCACATAAGAATCTAATTACATCATAGCGTAGGTATTGGAAAATACATTATTTTACTCATTTTATTCCACCAAAATATAGTTCATCGTGTTAGCTTCCCAATGCTTCAAATGGCGCGTCAAACAGAGTATGGAAACTCAAGTTATGGCCTTTACAAATTTGCAATGCAGTTTTGCTCGCCTGAGGCTCGCTCGGCGAAGCTGACCTTCTCCTTAAGGCTCACCCGACTAGGCAAAGGCGAAATTAGGAGCACCCAAAATTTCCCTTTCCCTCTCCAGATGTCTCACCCGGCGACATAGATGGCTCTCCCGATGCTGGCTTAGTGATAGCAACTTCCTGTTGCACTTTCCTGCAATGACCAGTCCTAATTTCCATATGAACCCTATACAAACTCAGACTAAAACGCATATAATTCAACATATTTTCATCATACAACAACACAATATAAGATACATTACATACTTTAAATCATGGTATATTCACATCAAAATTTCATCAATATTCATCATAGATTCATCATGTTATCAAAATCATCATAAACCCCAAAACAAATCCTACATACACTTAAACCATGTATCAATTATAAGAACAGATCACCCATTTACCTTATATTCCTAGAAATCGATTATTTGCTCTGCGTTTTGCTGAAATCTATATGTTTCCTCGTGCACTAACTCTTTACCAGTTTCTTCCCAAACTTTCACAATCGTACAAATGAAACAATTCCTATATCTTCCTTGTTAAACCCTTAGACCCTTTCTATGGCCTTCCTATCGTACCTCAACTTATCCTTTCACCAATTACAACCTTGTCCTAATATTTATACACCAATATTATTCTATTTCAATATTAATAATAATTTTAAATAACTATTAACTAATTATCTAAATTGTAAAATACTCATATCCTCCTTAATTCAACATTACCCCACAACTTAACATCAGAACTGATCAGTGATTCTTACACTGTTATTTCTCATTCATTCTAGTTATCTTTTTTTTTATTGTTAATCATTTCACTTCATTTATCCATATTTTATATGTTGGTTGTGTGTTGTATTATTTGTAGGCTCAAATGAATAAATTAGGATAAATGGGGGCAAAAAAGTGAAAAAATTTAGAGTTTCAGAGGAAGTAAAAAACCATGTTCCAGGAGGCCTGACCGGGCCGTGTCAGGATGAGAGCCTTGGAAAGAATGAAAAAGTGGAAAGTCGGGGGTCTAACACGGGCTGCGTCAGCATGTATGGGAGTTGATAAGAGATTGGAAAAGACCAGGGGGCAACACGGCCACCGGTGTCAGCTGACACGTCTGTGTTGGCTCATACACTGATTTTTGCTTATTTTTCTGATTTTTCACTATGTGTTAACCAATATGGATGTTTTTGGAAATTTTGACCAATGTTGTTGCGGTATAGCGGCAAGCAAAGAGTTGGTATTATTTTTACCGGGTGATATATACCGGTTAGGTTATATCGTATCGTGTCCACAAAGATTGATTATTGATTCGTCGTTCGACAATTCTACCGTTATTGAGTTTGGGATTAAAAGAAATGAAAATAAAAGACATAAAGTAAATGAACAAAAAGTATAAAGGATAGATAGCTTGTCTGTGACGAATGTAAACTACCCGTCACAGACTTAAATCTACCACCCACGTCATACTCGGCCTACGATACTCGTCCGTGTCATCACATACCTCTCACAACCTTGGTTATTTCTAACCCAAATTGAGAATCCTCCTAAATCATCTCAATAGCCATGTTTAGCCTATCTCAACAACACAGTCAACACCTCCATAACCATCTCTAGCATACTTCACCAACGCAGGCATTAAGTTCGGATACTCTATAGTGAATGTTAGATCTAAACCCATTTCTAGTATTCGAAACTAATGATAATCATCCTAGGTAAGAATCTAAGCAATCTATCTCTAGTAAAGCTCAAACCCTAACATAGAGTAAAAACCCAAGATAACTACCAACACAAATTCGTAAAACAAGTTTTATATAACACCAATGGCGATAAATATACAGGAGTTATGAGTAGAAATACATACAAACCCAACAAAAGAGAAATACACAAAGAGGAGAAGAGATAAACCACAAATCTACACTGGTTGTCAAAGCCAATCGAAAAGCAATCCACCTCCAATCATCCATGAGCAAGCCCTAATATTGTTTTCTAAGCTAATCTAGACCAAAAATTGATGTTGATGGTGTTGGGACTCAAAAATACCCAACCCATAACCTAAAAATGAGTTTTTAGCCCCTTTTAAAGAATTCTGAAGTCCCAGGGCGCACTAAGCGCGGTCTGTGATGTTCAGCATCTTATTTTTGCCATATCTTGAGAACCGTAACTCGGAATTGCGCCTGGTTTGAAGCGTTGGAAAACTTATTCAATGCTCTATCTAACCATGATAAAATATAAACCAAATTTATTATTTTTATTCTTTTAATTTGAGCTTTATTTGTTGATGAGTTGCCCAAATCGCGCATTTGAAGCTGTGTCTTCGACACTTTATTACTCAATGCTCCAATTATGAATGAATACCTATAAAAGAGATGAAAAACTATCAAATGATACAATATTTATACAAAAAATAATTATTCTATTATGTACACATTTATACAAAAAGCGGGGGATTTATTCGAAGAATATCAACAAAAGAACGGATAAGTGCCACAAAATGTATATACAAAATAACTACATTTTGACACTTATCAACTCTCCCCAACTTGAAACATTGTTTGTCCTCAAACAAAGTCAAGTAAACCTAAAGAAACAAAAGATGATAATCAAAGAATCACGAATCAACAAGTTTTTGAAAACGAAAAACAAATGTATGGTTCAAACGAAAACGTACACGACAAAATACATACTTACCACCATTCTACAACGACAACATATAAACGAAACAAATCCTAAGTACAAAAATCATGCAAAACATTCTAAAACAAAACAAACTCAATCATGAATCACGCCTAGCAAAAATTCATCGGTAGATGAAGAACACACAAAGGTGAGAGATAAAAAACACTCCTCCACAATCTTGCAAACAATAGACTAAATTATGCATTCATCCAAAAACGTATTGAAAATACAAATGCAAGAATCACCAGGACTTTTCAAGGTTGTAATGTGACTTGGTAAACAAACAAGTGATAAGTCCTAAAGCTAATCGAAACAAAAACTTGCCTAAACCTCAGAGGGAGTGATCAACTCACAAAGTTCCAAACAATATAATTTCAATCAAACTTATTCTTCATCACAAATTTCACACCAAACACACCTCACTTATTAACATAACATTATTCCTACTCTTTTTGTTTTTCTTTTTCGAAGCTTTTCTCTTTTTTCTTTTTTTTTTCTTTTCTTTTTCACAATTTTTTTTTCTTTTTTCTTCTTCTTAACCTCATACCAACCACAATATAAGTATATAAACATTTCTCTCCCCAACTTGAATTCAACCAACATTAATGTGTGAATACTCCCTACTTTCTAAGACAAGGTAAAAATTCATACAACAACATGTAGTTGAGGGTTCAAGAAACAAAGAAATCAACATCCATACAAAAAAGGTGAATTGACACTCATAGACAAGCATCAAGTTCAAATAAAAATGGATATTGATAAAAGCTCAAAGGGGCAAACAAAGGTTCACACACTCACAAGGTGAATTGAATATTTGGCCAAGGTAGTTATGCTCAAAATCAACAAAATGTCTTGATCATTTTTTTGCAATCATACAATCAACACAAAACAAAAGATTAAGCATAATAAAATCCAGTTAAAACAAGAATTGTGGCCTCAAAAATATGTAAACAATAGAAAGTTTCCTCACATTTATGGGTAAAAAGGGAACTAAAGTGATTCAATTCATGAGCAAGTAATGCAAAAAGAATGAATAGCATGGTAATTATACAAATGATAAATTTCCTAAACATGTTATGCTATAGAAAGCGATAAACGAGTACCTGACGTGTACCAACTTGGAAACTATCATTACCATACATCCACGAGTTGAAACGATCAAACTCGGAAAATCACCTCAAAAGTCTTTAAGTTACCGAACCAAAATTTGAGTCCAAACAACAACAAAAGAATTAGAAAAACAATACTAATTTAATTCAATACAAAAAGCCTTGGTGAAAGTGGGAAAAAGGAAAACCAAGTGAAATTTTAAAAGAATTCACTAGCCCTGCATAGCAGAGCGCGCTAAGCGCCAACAGAGCGCGCTAAGCGCGCTACACCAGTTGCAGAAAAATGACAGCAACAGGTGCAACTGCTGTGCAAGCTCCACTTACACACCTATACAATCTCATTTACACATCTAAACAATATTTACAATACATACACACTTCCACAAGCTAAAACACTACAAACTTGTGGAAAATAACAAATTGACATAACAAAACAAAAGCAAATAACAATACACACAATTGGTGAAAAGGAATTAACAAGTTGAAAAGGGAAAATTTGAAATTAAGAGTAAGACCTATTTCAACTTGTCAAATCACAAGTCACCACACACATAAACAACATAAACAAACATGCTTGTTTTACGTCGTAAGTTCGACGCCTTTATTGTGCGAGCACTAGTAACCTCCTCTCGTCATGCCATGGTATTGCCACACCGCGCAAACCTAAAGAAAGTGTCCTAAAAACCACACAATAAACGTTACAAATACGAGACAACTTACAACAATACTTGAAAACAAGGAAAAACACACATATGTACAAGTATGGAAAGTAAACACAACATGTACAAGTAACATATACAAGTTCATATTCAAAGTCTATACAACATATACATTAATTACAAAACTCAAAAACAACGGAATTATCGCAATACAGAAACAATAAAACCAATCAACGGCAACGGCGCCATTTTGTTGCTGCGGTATAGCGGCAAACAAAGAGTTGGTATTATTTTTACCGGGTGATATATACCGGTTAGGTTATATCGTATCGTGTCCACAGAGATTGGTTATTGATTCGTCGTTCGACAATTCTACCGTTAATGAGTTTGGGATTAAAAGAAATGAAAATAAAAGACATAAAGTAAATGAGAAAAAAGTATAAAGGATAGATAGCTTGTCTGGGACGAATGTAAACTACCCGTCACAGACTTAAATCTACCACCCATGTCATACTCGGCCTACGATACTCGTCCGTGTCATCACATACCTCTCACAACCTTGGTTATTTCTAACCCAAATTGAGAATCCTCCTAAATCATCTCAATAGCCATGTTTAGCCTATCTCAACAACACAGAAGTCAACTGCGTCACCTCCATAACCATCTCTAGCATACTTCACCAACGTAGAGGCATTAAGTTCGGATACTCTATAGTGAATGTTAGATCTAAACTCATTTCTAGTATTCAGAAACTAACAGATAATCATCCTAGGTAAGAATCTAAGCAATCTATCTCTAGTAAAGCTCAAACCCCTAACATAGAGTAAAAACCCAAGATAACTACCAACACAAATTCGTAAAACAAGTTTTATATAACACCAATGGCGATAAATATACAGGAGTTATGAGTAGAAATACATACAAACCCAACAAAAGAGAAATACACAAAGAGGAGAAGAGATAAACCACAAATCTACACTGGTTGTCAAAGCCAATCGAAGAGCAATCCACCTCCAATTATCCATGAGCAAGCCCTGATATTATTTTCTAAGCTAATCTAGACCAAAAATTGATGTTGATGGTGTTGGGACTCAAAAATACCCAACCCATAACCTAAAAATGAGTTTTTAGCCCCTTTTAAAGAATTCTGAAGTCCCAGGGCGCGCTAAGCGCGGCCTGTGATGTTCAGCATCTTATTTTTGTCATATCTTGAGAACCGTAACTCGGAATTGCGCCTGGTTTGAAGCGTTGGAAAACTTATTCAATGCTCTATCTAACCATGATAAAATATAAACCAAATTGATGATTTTTATTCTTTGAATCTGAGCTTTATTCGTTGATGAGTTGCCCAAATCGCGCATTTGAAGCTGTGTCTTCGACACTTTATTACTCAATGCTCCAATTATGAATGAATACCTATAAAAGAGATGAAAAACTATCAAATGATACAATATTTATACAAAAAATAATTATTCTATTATGTACACATTTATACAAAAAGCGGGGGATTTATTCGAAGAATATCAACAAAAGAACGGATAAGTGCCACAAAATGTATATACAAAATAACTACATTTTGACACTTATCAACTCTCCCCAACTTGAAACATTGTTTGTCCTCAAACAAAGTCAAGTAAACCTAAAGAAACAAAAGATGATAATCAAAGAATCACGAATCAACAAGTTTTTGAAAACGAAAAACAAATGTATGGTTCAAACGAAAACGTACACGACAAAATACATACTTACCACCATTCTACAACGACAACATATAAACGAAACAAATCCTAAGTACAAAAATCATGCAAAACATTCTAAAACAAAACAAACTCAATCATGAATCACGCCTAGCAAAAATTCATCGGTAGATGAAGAACACACAAAGGTGAGAGATAAAAAACACTCCTCCACAATCTTGCAAACAATAGACTAAATTATGCATTCATCCAAAAACGTATTGAAAATACAAATGCAAGAATCACCAGGACTTTTCAAGGTTGTAATGTGACTTGGTAAACAAACAAGTGATAAGTCCTAAAGCTAATCGAAACAAAAACTTGCCTAAACCTCAGGGAGTGATCAACTCACAAAGTTCCAAACAATATAATTTCAATCAAACTTATTCTTCATCACAAATTTCACACCAAACACACCTCACTTATTAACATAACATTATTCCTACTCTTTTTGTTTTTCTTTTTCGAAGCTTTTCTCTTTTTTCTTTTTTTTTTCTTTTCTTTTTCACAATTTTTTTTTCTTTTTTCTTCTTCTTAACCTCATACCAACCACAATATAAGTATATAAACATTTCTCTCCCCAACTTGAATTCAACCAACATTAATGTGTGAATACTCCCTACTTTCTAAGACAAGGTAAAAATTCATACAACAACATGTAGTTGAGGGTTCAAGAAACAAAGAAATCAACATCCATACAAAAAAGGTGAATTGACACTCATAGACAAGCATCAAGTTCAAATAAAAATGGATATTGATAAAAGCTCAAAGGGGCAAACAAAGGTTCACACACTCACAAGGTGAATTGAATATTTGGCCAAGGTAGTTATGCTCAAAATCAACAAAATGTCTTGATCATTTTTTTGCAATCATACAATCAACACAAAACAAAAGATTAAGCATAATAAAATCCAGTTAAAACAAGAATTGTGGCCTCAAAAATATGTAAACAATAGAAAGTTTCCTCACATTTATGGGTAAAAAGGGAACTAAAGTGATTCAATTCATGAGCAAGTAATGCAAAAAGAATGAATAGCATGGTAATTATACAAATGATAAATTTCCTAAACATGTTATGCTATAGAAAGCGATAAACGAGTACCTGACGTGTACCAACTTGGAAACTATCATTACCATACATCCACGAGTTGAAACGATCAAACTCGGAAAATCACCTCAAAAGTCTTTAAGTTACCGAACCAAAATTTGAGTCCAAACAACAACAAAAGAATTAGAAAAACAATACTAATTTAATTCAATACAAAAAGCCTTGGTGAAAGTGGGAAAAAGGAAAACCAAGTGAAATTTTAAAAGAATTCACTAGCCCTGCATAGCAGAGCGCGCTAAGCGCCAACAGAGCGCGCTAAGCGCGCTACACCAGTTGCAGAAAAATGACAGCAACAGGTGCAACTGCTGTGCAAGCTCCACTTACACACCTATACAATCTCATTTACACATCTAAACAATATTTACAATACATACACACTTCCACAAGCTAAAACACTACAAACTTGTGGAAAATAACAAATTGACATAACAAAACAAAAGCAAATAACAATACACACAATTGGTGAAAAGGAATTAACAAGTTGAAAAGGGAAAATTTGAAATTAAGAGTAAGACCTATTTCAACTTGTCAAATCACAAGTCACCACACACATAAACAACATAAACAAACATGCTTGTTTTACGTCGTAAGTTCGACGCCTTTATTGTGCGAGCACTAGTAACCTCCTCTCGTCATGCCATGGTATTGCCACACCGCGCAAACCTAAAGAAAGTGTCCTAAAAACCACACAATAAACGTTACAAATACGAGACAACTTACAACAATACTTGAAAACAAGGAAAAACACACATATGTACAAGTATGGAAAGTAAACACAACATGTACAAGTAACATATACAAGTTCATATTCAAAGTCTATACAACATATACATTAATTACAAAACTCAAAAACAACGGAATTATCGCAATACAGAAACAATAAAACCAATCAACGGCAACGGCGCCATTTTGTTGCTGCGGTATAGCGGCAAGCAAAGAGTTGGTATTATTTTTACCGGGTGATATATACCGGTTAGGTTATATCGTATCGTGTCCACAAAGATTGATTATTGATTCGTCGTTCGACAATTCTACCGTTATTGAGTTTGGGATTAAAAGAAATGAAAATAAAAGACATAAAGTAAATGAACAAAAAGTATAAAGGATAGATAGCTTGTCTGTGACGAATGTAAACTACCCGTCACAGACTTAAATCTACCACCCACGTCATACTCGGCCTACGATACTCGTCCGTGTCATCACATACCTCTCACAACCTTGGTTATTTCTAACCCAAATTGAGAATCCTCCTAAATCATCTCAATAGCCATGTTTAGCCTATCTCAACAACACAGAAGTCAACTGCGTCACCTCCATAACCATCTCTAGCATACTTCACCAACGCAGAGGCATTAAGTTCGGATACTCTATAGTGAATGTTAGATCTAAACCCATTTCTAGTATTCAGAAACTAACAGATAATCATCCTAGGTAAGAATCTAAGCAATCTATCTCTAGTAAAGCTCAAACCCCTAACATAGAGTAAAAACCCAAGATAACTACCAACACAAATTCGTAAAACAAGTTTTATATAACACCAATGGCGATAAATATACAGGAGTTATGAGTAGAAATACATACAAACCCAACAAAAGAGAAATACACAAAGAGGAGAAGAGATAAACCACAAATCTACACTGGTTGTCAAAGCCAATCGAAGAGCAATCCACCTCCAATTATCCATGAGCAAGCCCTGATATTATTTTCTAAGCTAATCTAGACCAAAAATTGATGTTGATGGTGTTGGGACTCAAAAATACCCAACCCATAACCTAAAAATGAGTTTTTAGCCCCTTTTAAAGAATTCTGAAGTCCCAGGGCGCGCTAAGCGCGGCCTGTGATGTTCAGCATCTTATTTTTGTCATATCTTGAGAACCGTAACTCGGAATTGCGCCTGGTTTGAAGCGTTGGAAAACTTATTCAATGCTCTATCTAACCATGATAAAATATAAACCAAATTGATGATTTTTATTCTTTGAATCTGAGCTTTATTCGTTGATGAGTTGCCCAAATCGCGCATTTGAAGCTGTGTCTTCGACACTTTATTACTCAATGCTCCAATTATGAATGAATACCTATAAAAGAGATGAAAAACTATCAAATGATACAATATTTATACAAAAAATAATTATTCTATTATGTACACATTTATACAAAAAGCGGGGGATTTATTCGAAGAATATCAACAAAAGAACGGATAAGTGCCACAAAATGTATATACAAAATAACTACATTTTGACACTTATCAACTCTCCCCAACTTGAAACATTGTTTGTCCTCAAACAAAGTCAAGTAAACCTAAAGAAACAAAAGATGATAATCAAAGAATCACGAATCAACAAGTTTTTGAAAACGAAAAACAAATGTATGGTTCAAACGAAAACGTACACGACAAAATACATACTTACCACCATTCTACAACGACAACATATAAACGAAACAAATCCTAAGTACAAAAATCATGCAAAACATTCTAAAACAAAACAAACTCAATCATGAATCACGCCTAGCAAAAATTCATCGGTAGATGAAGAACACACAAAGGTGAGAGATAAAAAACACTCCTCCACAATCTTGCAAACAATAGACTAAATTATGCATTCATCCAAAAACGTATTGAAAATACAAATGCAAGAATCACCAGGACTTTTCAAGGTTGTAATGTGACTTGGTAAACAAACAAGTGATAAGTCCTAAAGCTAATCGAAACAAAAACTTGCCTAAACCTCAGGGAGTGATCAACTCACAAAGTTCCAAACAATATAATTTCAATCAAACTTATTCTTCATCACAAATTTCACACCAAACACACCTCACTTATTAACATAACATTATTCCTACTCTTTTTGTTTTTCTTTTTCGAAGCTTTTCTCTTTTTTCTTTTTTTTTTCTTTTCTTTTTCACAATTTTTTTTTCTTTTTTCTTCTTCTTAACCTCATACCAACCACAATATAAGTATATAAACATTTCTCTCCCCAACTTGAATTCAACCAACATTAATGTGTGAATACTCCCTACTTTCTAAGACAAGGTAAAAATTCATACAACAACATGTAGTTGAGGGTTCAAGAAACAAAGAAATCAACATCCATACAAAAAAGGTGAATTGACACTCATAGACAAGCATCAAGTTCAAATAAAAATGGATATTGATAAAAGCTCAAAGGGGCAAACAAAGGTTCACACACTCACAAGGTGAATTGAATATTTGGCCAAGGTAGTTATGCTCAAAATCAACAAAATGTCTTGATCATTTTTTTGCAATCATACAATCAACACAAAACAAAAGATTAAGCATAATAAAATCCAGTTAAAACAAGAATTGTGGCCTCAAAAATATGTAAACAATAGAAAGTTTCCTCACATTTATGGGTAAAAAGGGAACTAAAGTGATTCAATTCATGAGCAAGTAATGCAAAAAGAATGAATAGCATGGTAATTATACAAATGATAAATTTCCTAAACATGTTATGCTATAGAAAGCGATAAACGAGTACCTGACGTGTACCAACTTGGAAACTATCATTACCATACATCCACGAGTTGAAACGATCAAACTCGGAAAATCACCTCAAAAGTCTTTAAGTTACCGAACCAAAATTTGAGTCCAAACAACAACAAAAGAATTAGAAAAACAATACTAATTTAATTCAATACAAAAAGCCTTGGTGAAAGTGGGAAAAAGGAAAACCAAGTGAAATTTTAAAAGAATTCACTAGCCCTGCATAGCAGAGCGCGCTAAGCGCCAACAGAGCGCGCTAAGCGCGCTACACCAGTTGCAGAAAAATGACAGCAACAGGTGCAACTGCTGTGCAAGCTCCACTTACACACCTATACAATCTCATTTACACATCTAAACAATATTTACAATACATACACACTTCCACAAGCTAAAACACTACAAACTTGTGGAAAATAACAAATTGACATAACAAAACAAAAGCAAATAACAATACACACAATTGGTGAAAAGGAATTAACAAGTTGAAAAGGGAAAATTTGAAATTAAGAGTAAGACCTATTTCAACTTGTCAAATCACAAGTCACCACACACATAAACAACATAAACAAACATGCTTGTTTTACGTCGTAAGTTCGACGCCTTTATTGTGCGAGCACTAGTAACCTCCTCTCGTCATGCCATGGTATTGCCACACCGCGCAAACCTAAAGAAAGTGTCCTAAAAACCACACAATAAACGTTACAAATACGAGACAACTTACAACAATACTTGAAAACAAGGAAAAAACACACATATGTACAAGTATGGAAAGTAAACACAACATGTACAAGTAACATATACAAGTTCATATTCAAAGTCTATACAACATATACATTAATTACAAAACTCAAAAACAACGGAATTATCGCAATACAGAAACAATAAAACCAATCAAGGGCAACGGCGCCATTTTGTTGTTGCGGTATAGCGGCAAACAAAGAGTTGGTATTATTTTTACCGGGTGATATATACCGGTTAGGTTATATCGTATCGTGTCCACAGAGATTGGTTATTGATTCGTCGTTCGACAATTCTACCGTTAATGAGTTTGGGATTAAAAGAAATGAAAATAAAAGACATAAAGTAAATGAGAAAAAAGTATAAAGGATAGATAGCTTGTCTGGGACGAATGTAAACTACCCGTCACAGACTTAAATCTACCACCCATGTCATACTCGGCCTACGATACTCGTCCGTGTCATCACATACCTCTCACAACCTTGGTTATTTCTAACCCAAATTGAGAATCCTCCTAAATCATCTCAATAGCCATGTTTAGCCTATCTCAACAACACAGAAGTCAACTGCGTCACCTCCATAACCATCTCTAGCATACTTCACCAACGCAGAGGCATTAAGTTCGGATACTCTATAGTGAATGTTAGATCTAAACCCATTTCTAGTATTCAGAAACTAACAGATAATCATCCTAGGTAAGAATCTAAGCAATCTATCTCTAGTAAAGCTCAAACCCCTAACATAGAGTAAAAACCCAAGATAACTACCAACACAAATTCGTAAAACAAGCTTTATATAACACCAATGGCGATAAATATACAGGAGTTATGAGTAGAAATACATACAAACCCAACAAAATAGAAATACACAAAGAGGAGAAGAGATAAACCACAAATCTACACTGGTTGTCAAAGCCAATCGAAGAGCAATCCACCTCCAATTATCCATGAGCAAGCCCTGATATTATTTTCTAAGCTAATCTAGACCAAAAATTGATGTTGATGGTGTTGGGACTCAAAAATACCCAACCCATAACCTAAAAATGAGTTTTTAGCCCCTTTTAAAGAATTCTGAAGTCCCAGGGCGCACTAAGCGCGGTCTGTGATGTTCAGCATCTTATTTTTGCCATATCTTGAGAACCGTAACTCGGAATTGCGCCTGGTTTGAAGCGTTGGAAAACTTATTCAATGCTCTATCTAACCATGATAAAATATAAACCAAATTTATTATTTTTATTCTTTTAATTTGAGCTTTATTTGTTGATGAGTTGCCCAAATCGCGCATTTGAAGCTGTGTCTTCGACACTTTATTACTCAATGCTCCAATTATGAATGAATACCTATAAAAGAGATGAAAAACTATCAAATGATACAATATTTACACAAAAAATAATTATTCTATTATGTACACATTTATACAAAAAGCGGGGGATTTATTCGAAGAATATCAACAAAAGAACGGATAAGTGCCACAAAATGTATATACAAAATAACTACATTTTGGCACTTATCAACCAAGACCAATGGATTCTCACTATATATAAGAGTTTTCATGAAGGAAAAGGGACTTTTGGGGAGAGAGCAAAGAATTCTACACGATCGAAGATTGAGAAACCAAGTCATTGGAGGGCGGAAGATTTTCATGAGTGGGAGCAATTAAAGATTCGAAGTTATCCAAATTCTTGTAATGTATAATTTTAATCTTGAAATTAATTTGAAAAATATGAGTAGTTAAATCCCTCAATGCTAGGGGGTGTCCTTGATTTAGGATTGTAACAACTTTGATTTGATAATTGCAATAACAAAGTTTATTTTCATAATTGATTTAATCTCTTAATGTTTCTAGTGCCTTCTTTGTCGGACAAACAGAGATTGATTAATGATTAGCAATTAGGCTAGACCGTCATTGTTAGTGCTTTTTTGAGATTATGTTAAAATAGATATCACCTAGTACTATGTATACCCTATAGTAACCGGATTATTCTTGATTTCATAATTCTTAATTTCTTCAGTAAGTTTCTTTAGACATAGGGCTTAGGATGAATGATTAAAGGTTTTCTCACTAAGGAGTTAGGAGCAAACACCCTTAAGAACCGGTATTTGATTGTGTAAAATGTGTTTTTGCAATGTTAACTCAGGGTTATTACAGTGTAAATCACATGCCTTCCCTAGAAGGTTACTTCTATTTATAAAATCTAGTCTAATTTCTTATTTATTCTTATTTGTCAATATTGCTACAAATACAAATCAAACCCAAACGATAGTTTTTGTTTAATTGAACAACAATTAGAACTCAATATCATTACGTAGTCCTTAAGATCGATATTTAGGGAATTTCCATTATTACTAAAGAGGCAAAATAATACACTTGCTATTTTTCTGATCAATTTTTTGGCGTCGTTGTGCGGGACTGCCAAAATATAGAGTTTTAATTTTAGTTCATTGAAATTTTGTTTCTTTGCGACTAAAATTTTATTTTCTATTATTTCTATTATTTTTGTTATTAATGATTTTTGTCTAATCTTTGTATGTGAGGGAAGCCCTTGGTTGAGTTTCTTTTTGACGCAGAAATCGAAAGAACTTTTACACAAGGCATAAACAAGCTTGATTAGCTATACTAGAATATGAAGAAGGAGTTGCCTCAGATCATTCCATTCAGGTTTGGAATATGGAAAGAAATAAGAAACTATGTGTGAAAACCCCCACCACCTGAGATACTTCTTGGGGACTATGGAGGAGCAAATGCTCCAGCAAGTCGGTTGACTATTGTGAATCAATCGGTAAACGTTGCAAACTTTCAACTGCATCCTTCAACAATTCGACAGCTTGAGAAGAGACCTTTCACTAGGAAGATAAATGAAGATGCAAATAAGCATTTGCATAGGTTTCTAACTATGAGCACTACTTTGATGATTGAGGGGCACTCTAAAGAAGCAAAGAAATTAAGAATGTTTACGTTCATGCTTTCTGAAGATATTGAAGAATGGTTTTACTCATTACCTTCTAGGAGTATTGAAGGTTAAGAAAACATTTAGAAGGGGGGTTGAATAATTTTTTCCTGTTTTTAATTTTCTTTTACGTAACAATAGTCTAACAAAACAGTTATTTTATCCTGGTTCGTTTGAAACTCAAACTACTCCAGTCCACCCGCCAAGGTGATTTTGCCTCTCTCAATAAGGACTTAATTCACTATAATCAAACTGATTACAATTGCACAACCAACCGTCGTGACTAACAATATAGTGCACAAGCCAAATGCAAGTGACTAACTCCTCTAAGACTCTCTAGTCCTATCCCTCTTGAGAAATTTGACCCAACTGGTCTCTCAAGGAACAATTACAAATTAACCTCTAACAATAGTGTATTTAGTTTGCTTCTAACAATCTTTATCACAACTGTGATGTTTCACACTAAGTTTAAGCTCAATATAAACAATGACAAACTCAAAGTATTTCTTTGCTATATTTTTGTTCAGTGTAAGTTTCTAATGATAGCACGTTAGTTTCTTCTTTGAATGCTTGAACTTATATATAGCTTCAGAATATTTCCGTTGCGTGTCTTGAACAAAGAGAGTGCAATTAATGTTGCTTGTATGCTTGTACTTTGTGTTTTCCATGTACCTCAAACTATGTTCCACTTGAGTACTTCAGTTGTCTTAGCTTTAATAAAATAACGGTACTGTAGCAGAACTTGTCTTAGAAGATGACGTCTTGATAACTCATTTTTCTTTATCTTTTGTAAGCCTTTGTCATCTTAGCTTCTAACAGAGGTTACTTTAACTTGCTCTTATCAGAGGTTGCGCTTGTATGCTTATTTCAGAAGTTGCTTTCAGCGTGCGTGTTTAGAAGTTTCATTCATCTTTAGAACTTTTAATTCTCTATCTGCTCAACATAATTTGATATTTCACTTTTTAGAATGCTTGAGTCAGAACATCATCTGAAATGAAAACAATACTTATTAGAGTATCATATTTACTATGCAAAATTTATTTCACTTGTTATCATCAAAACTCTAAGATATGATTAGAACTAAACTATGTTCTAACAAGTATTACTACTTGAGAAGAGATGGAGAAACCTTTTCTTAATGAATACTTTCCTACTTTTGTTTATATTCATAAAAGATATGATATTGTGAATTTTAAGCATAAAGAATGAGAGTTACTAGGTGAAGCTTATAAGAGATTCAAGGGGTTATTGGTAGCTTATCCCACTAACAATATGGATCGAACTGAACAAATGCAGATGTTTGTAAATGGGCTCAGAATGAATACAAACAAGTTATTGATACAAATGTTGGTGGCTCATCCAACTTTACAACAGTTATTGGTATTAAGAAGATCATTGAAGCCATTGCTGCAAATGAGCATTTGGATTTGTATGATAGGGTGATAAGCAAACCAGGGGGAGTGATTGACTTGAAATTGGAAGCCAACCATCAAATCAGAATGGAATATATAGTTGTTACAGAAGTGGAGAAAAAGTTGAAAGCAATGAACATAGATACTCAACAAGTATCTTAGGTTCAACAGGCACAAAATGTTGTTTGTGAAATTTGTAGTGGATCACAAATTACTATGCATTGTCTTGCAAATCCATAACAAATTGAAGCGATAAAATTCTTGAAGCACAATAATCCTTATTTGAACACTTACAATCCGGGGTGGAAGAATCATCCTAATTTCTCCTAGAAAGATCAATAGGGAAATGTTTAACATCAGCAACAAACTCCACGGAAGGCGGATTGGGAGGTAACCATTAAAAGATGGTCACCTGCACTTCTCAATTACGAGAAGAGACAAAGAGAAATGACAGGAATACCACAACTTCAACAAAAAGTTGGAAGTTCAAGTGGGACAGATTACATAACAATTATATCTGCATGCATCAGACACCTTTCTGAGCTTCGCCGTGACAATTTCAAAAATTCATGAGAATTTTAATGTTGTCACAACAAGAAGTGAGAAGACAAAATCTGAGGACCATGTCATAGAAGTATATTTGGAAGTGAGATAAAATAAGAAAAAGCATGAAGAAGTGATACCACCTGTGAAGCCAATTGAAGAAAAGAATGATAAGAAGACTAAATTGGTGATTCGGTTTTCGTATCCCTTTCGAGTAACAAAGAAGAACCCAAAAGGGAAAGACTTTGAGAAATTTTTTACACTGTTCAAAAAGATAGAGAACAATATGTCGTTCTTTGAAGCACTAGAGAAAATGCCATTTGTACCAGAAATTCATGAAGGAGGTACTATAAAAAAAAAAAAATACCAATAGGGGATGGACTGGTACCCGATGATGAAACATTGTGTGTAATCTCGCCATAGAGAAGAATCCCACTCAAGGATAAGGATCATGGATCTTCTGCAATACCTTGCAATTTAAGAGACATAAATTTCAAAAAGGTTCTAATTGATTTGGGTGCTAGTGTGAGTTTAATGCCATTATCTATCTTCAAAAAGTTTGGTATTGGAAAGGTGAATGAGATAGGAACAATGGTAAAATTTGTTTATCACTCCATCAAGGAGTCATATGGGGTAGCTGAAGATGTACTGGTGGAAATTGACAATTTTGTCTTTCCAATTGATTTTCAGATCACGAACATTCCTGAAGATGAAGAGACTCCTATGGTTCTTGGTCGACCATTTTTGAATACTAGTCTATGAAATTTTGATATCGAGAAAGGTAATTTGACGTTAAAATCATTTAGTGAAGAGATAACTTTGAAAGTGTTGGAGATCAAGAAGCTAGGTGCAAGTGGAAATAATCAATCTACAGTTGGTATGATCAAACTAGAAGGAGAAAGAAAAATTTCAAAAATAGTTCCAGAAATAGTGTCAGGCATAATCTCTCAGGTGGCATCATCTCATGCATCTTCAAAATTCATAAGTTCATTCAAGAAGTCGAGAAGAGAAAGGAAAAGGAACAACAAGGTGAGGAGATATAAATTGGAAGTGACTTGAAGTACGAAGTGGTCCATACTTTTGAACTAGATGAGTTATTGTTTGTGGAAAAGATAAGCAACAAGGTTTGGAAGAGGAAGTACCCCCTATAATAAAGGGGAAGGAGTAATCGAGCCATGCGACATTAAACAAAGTGCTTCGTGGGAGGCAACTCATGCTTTTAATGACTAACTATTTCTTGTTTGTTGTTTATTTTTATTTTGTGCAGGTAATAAACAAGGTCTTACATGTGTAAGCTATGGGACAGAAATCGATGTTGCGTTATCCTCCATTGCACTGTGAGTCAACCTTCTCATTATTGTTCTAAAACATTGGGGCCAATGTTTAGTTTAATTTTGTGGGGTTACTGTTTTTCTTTTTAGATGTTTTATGTTATTTGAGTTCTTTTTGTATGTTTGGTGGTGGTAAAAACTGCACTTTGAAGTTCTTCTCAAACTTTTACCAGAATTTTTTTTATTTGCGTAAAAGCTTTTATTGCAAAGACATCAGAAATAGTATATAGATATAAAGGTATGATTGTTTGAGGGTAAGAAGTTTGGAATAATGTGATAGAAAAGGATTTGTTTGAACACCCTAGGTTCCCCAAAAAGAGAGACGAGTCTAACATGTAGATTTGTACCATGGTGCTTGAATCTTGGGAAGTACTTTTTAAGTAGTTTATCTTGACAGTCTGGCACAATCTAGATTCACATGCATGTATGATTGGTTAAGAAATAAATAATTGTGGCACCAAATGATGAAAATACGGTAAAAGGCATCCGACCCACTAAGTTAGGTAGCCATCACCCGAATATTTAGCCTAAAGGAGGTTGATCCCCAAACTTCGTCCAAATAAGAACAATATATAAACTGAAAAGCTTTGAAATTCATCGGTAGTTAAAAGTAGAAATTGTTGCTTATTTGGTGCCTAAATAGAAAATTCTTGATTAGTCTTGTACATGTGATGATCATCATAATTCTCATTGACTCAATGTGATTGTCCGAATGAAAAATGAGGAAAATCGGAAAAAGACTTAAGTACAAAGCATAGTTAGATAGGTATCTGAAAGGGAAGCTCAGGTTTAAAGTGTTTTCACAAAAACTCTTTGCGTCATGTGAATACCAGATAAACTACCTGAAGGTGTTGAAAACACAAGAAAGGGGGTTTGAATTGGGTTTGATGCCTTAAACACTTTTCGTTAAAAACAATCCCCTTAAGAAAATTTCTTCACTTTTGATAATAATGTAGAGAATGCAAGAAAGAAGAAAATACACAGTATATTTATACTAGTTCACTTGATAACCTCAAGTTACTCTAGTCCACCCGTCAAGGTGATTTTACCTTTCTCAAGCGAAGTCTTAATACAATAATCAAAGTGATTGCATAATTCACAATCAATTGGAAGTGACTAACGTTACCATCTCTAAGACACTCTAATATTAGACTTCTCAAGGATACAGACCAACTGGTCCCTTAAGGAAATCAAACAACAGTTTGAACAAAGTTTGATTATAATGAAGATGCTTCTACACAAGAAGATATGTAACCTGAATATAAGAATATATATTCAGAAATATGAAAGTTATAAATAGTATGAACAGAATATCAAATAATTTGAATTAGCATCCTTCTCTCTTCATCTTCAAGCCCTTTTTATAGCCAAATAAAATATAAAAAACATTGGAGGGTATTTCAGGAATTTCCAGAAAGTTGGCAGCTTGAGAAATCATGCGGGGGACAAGATCGTACGCAGAGTTTGTCCTTCATGATAGTGTAATGGGATAATTTGTTTGTACCATGCAATGTTGTACCACACAATCGTTATTTTCCTTTCTTCTAGCGTCAAAGGCTTCTGAGCATGCGTTGAAAGAAATAAAATAACACTTAGTTCTTTAGAACTTCAAGTCTTCATAATATTCAAAACTTCCTCTTCATAATTTTCAGCACTTGGTCTACAGAACCCCTTGTTGAATCTCGAATCATAAGAACTTTAAGTCTTTAGAACTTCGTCTTTAGAAGCTTCAACACTTGATCTTGAGAATCCTTTGTCTTCAGAAACAAATTTTTTTAGCATCTGGACTTCAGTTAGAACTTCTATATTCAGATCTTCAGAACTTGGTTTCTAAGATGAATACCAGAGTCACAAATTTAGAGTCTTCTGAAGCTTTTCACTACTATTCATCAGAACTTGTGTAGCCTAGAAGCAGAACATATTCTCTTCTAATGTCTTGGTAGCGCCTTTCATCAGAAGCAGAACCTATTTTTTAACTTCAACAATAACAAACATTTGTGTATCAATTATTCATACAAACATACTCTTTGTAATCATCAAAACTCAGAGATACAATTGTAGAACCAAATCTTGTTCTAACACTACCTCTTAACCAATGTGAACAAAAGTCTTGCGTAAGAATACCAATATACTTTGCATTTCATGAGTTCTTTTATTTATTTCTTGAGGCCAAGCAATGTCCTAAGTTTAGGGGATTTTGACCAGTGCTTTTACACCGTTATTTATTGTTGATTCTAGTTATTTTTTCTTTTTATTGTCAAGAATTTTACTTCATTTTCCCACATTTTATGCGTTGGTTGTGTGTCGTACTACCTGTAGACTCAAAGGAATAAATCAGGATAAATCAGTGCGAAAAAGTGCAAGATTCGAAGTTTTGAAGGAATTAAAAAACCAAGTTCCAAGAGGACTGACACGGCCACCCGTGTCACCTGACATGGGCCGTGTCAGCATGTCTGGGGGTTGATAAAAGTTTGGAAAAGACCATGTGTAACACCCTAATTTAACCTCGCTAAATCATAGTAATATTTAAACATCAAAACATAATTAGGATTCGACATCTTATGAAACATAAACGGTCTTACACATCAAAGCAATGACATTGACCTAATTAAGCCTGAAGGGCAACCTCTTCTAAAACTCTGCAGCCTCTGACTACTCTTGACTATCCTCACGATGTCGTACAAAGCATCATTCCAACAGAAGGGTGAGATATCATAACAATATAATAGAATGTATACTAATTAGTATGCGATAGATATAAGCTTGCATAGTTACACATTCCACATCTCATATTTCTACATCATCAACAACAATTTCATTACATAATAATTTATACAACCACATGTGTTTATCATCACATACGAACAATTATCACCTAATGCATATACCATCCATACAACTCAATATCATGTCAATTAATTAATGATATGCAAAGAGACCGACACCGTCTCGATGCATGTGATACCAATAGGGCATAAGCCCTTTCTATAATGCCAAATAGGGCAGAAGAAACAGGGCATAAGCCCTCACCATAACGCTAAAACAGGCCAACAATATGGCATAAGCCCTCACTGATAAATTCATGCAACAACATAATTATGTCACTACAGGGCATAAGCCCTCAACATTACGCCATATAGGAAAACAACATCATCATCATTATTATGCAATTAACATTAATTATGCAACAACAACAATATTCACATTGATTATCATCATAGTCAGTGCACTTCACCGATAAAAGCCACCACACACAAAACACTTTCCAAAGAATGCAGCACAACAACCAATAACATACTAAGCAAATCACAAAGCATTTACAACATTTTATAGAGTAATATATTATGCATACATATTATGCGTGCAACACAATATAATATAATAACCCGTGCAAAGACTGACACCATAGTTTATGTATCTCGCCACTACTGGCCTATATATAACCTTCGCATGGACAATATATTTTTTATGAATTATAATTCTGACTTTTGGTTGACTTTCTTAATTTCAAATCTATCATTAAATGATCATTTATCTTTTTTTTTTTTACTTTGTATTGATGATAAGTTTATCTTAAGGTATCATGAAGTAGATGAATTGAAGTAATGATCCAATCCCTTTTCCTTCGTGCTTGATTAATTTTCCATCTCTTTCTTCTTCTTATTTCTTGATCTTTTGTTTTGACTTGTGTTACATATTTTAGGAGAATGATTCTTGTATTATTTCTCTAACATGTATGACACATAAATTTTATTGCACGACCTCAGATAATTGTGACTTCTACATAATTCCAATTACGATTGCTTAACAAAGTACTAAATTGTCCCGAATCGGTTGATTAACTTCTAACACTAACATTAACTCCTTAATATTGTGCTAACTTTTACTTTATGCACTTTACATTAATATCATTTAATTTTATGTCATTTATATTACAAGTCATTTATATTGAAAACCTTTACATTCATGCCATCTTTATTTTTTACTTTTTTTTATCTTTGGTTATCTTGTGCTTTATTGCCTTCAAAAGACCAAAAATATTAATAAATAACCAAAACCCTACAAAAACTTCTTAATGTGGTTCGTATTTGAACTTTGTGTTACTATCCTATGCTTTAAGACTTTGGACTATTGGACTTAGATCTAGGATTTTCATCTTATGCTTTGGATGTTTACATCAGAGATCTTGGAATTCATTTGCACCATTGATCATAAAATTCAACTTAGCTTTGAACTTTGGTTATTTTCATATGATACTTTGTTATTTCACCTGAAACTTGGATTTTGTCCTGAAAACTTTGGGCTTTGTGATTTTGTCTGGACCTTGTGATATTCATCTATTTGTGTGCTTGCTTGCTTATGGCTTAATCCAAGGTAAAATGAATGCTAAGTTTGGATAATGTCAAATGCTTGCTTCATTATGGTTCATTCACTTGCATACGCAAATTCTTTCTCTTGGGATACTTTACGATAAGACCATTTAGTTTTTGTCCTTTACTTTATGCTTTAGGATAGTCTCTTCATCTCTTCCTATTCTTAAATTTTCAAAATCGTCCCTCTTTTTTAAAACCTTATTGTTTCAATTTCCAAATCACTTTCAAAACAAACCTTGAGTTTTTCAAGTGATTTAAAAAAAAAAATCTTAATAAATGCTAAAACACTTAAGTATGTCAAAACTCTTTCAAAAAATTCTAAAAAACACAAACATCGTCAAATCAATTTTGTGCTCTTGCACTTTTCTTTTCGAACTCTTTTTGGAAAGATTAGGCATAAGTCATCTTCTTGTAGTGATGTAAATCTCATGTTCCTATAGTATGATTGAGAGTTGATTCACATTTTCCACTTGAATGTTGAGATATGCTATATCCAAGCTAAAGTTATCCTTTAAGATGATGCAAATGTACACTTTCTCATACTTGTGGATGATAAGTTAAGTTTCCCACTAGAAAATGAAGAAATATTTTTCATTAAATCAATCAAACAAACACCATTTTGTTCTTTTTTACAAGAACTACGAGGTTCTGACTTCTTCATTGCACATAGAGGGTACGTTGGCACGATGCTCTCAAAGTATTGCGAACAAAAAATAATAATAAATACTTCTTTTCTCATCTCCTCTATCTATTACAACCAATTTTTTAAGTCTAACACGGATTTTAAGAGGTTCCTAAGGAGTACCATAGATGTGAGGGGTGTTAATATCACCCCCTTGCATAATCAACCCCCTACCTAGACTTTTTTTTGGGTTTTATAGATATTTTTTCATTTCTTTAGAAACAATAAATTTTGATGGCGACGCTTGCTATTTATTTTTGAGTTAAGTTAATCAATAGATTAATCACAATTTTTCTCGCCACGATAATCATCCAAACGAGAAATAGCTTTATTTTCCCTATATTACAATACTTGAGCAACACAAAAGGGCATTAAAAATAAATAGTGGAACTAAAGAAGAAGTTAGTGACCACCATTCCTCAACTCAAACTCACTACGTGCTACTTGAATATGCGATATAGGCACAAAGCCACACACAAAAAAAGGGGCGAGAATAATCCTTACATATGTTAGCGATGAAAAATGACAGCAAGATAGTAACAACAACAACACAAATCATTCTCACACAATAACAACATCAAAACACTCCATAATGCAAAATGAAACTACTTCTTCTCCATGTATGCATGTGGTACCAAGTTTTTTGGATCAGAGGTATGATACTGATTGTCCCTGTCTCTTGTTCCCCTATGAACTGTGTCCCTCTCTAGATATGACATCGTCATGGTTTCTCTCTGAATCTGACCTCACTAGGCCGAAGTCCTACTTAAGTCTAAAATGTATGCATGCATGATTATGGTATTAAAACTTAAAACAATCATATAATCTCAAAATTTATACTCAAAGTAGGTTCCACTTTTGAATCATAAATCTCCAATAACATACTTCACTGTAATTTCACTGAATTACTCAACTCCAAAAATATAATTAATTTTACATAATAATATTATAACTCGAACTCATCAAAAACTGAGTAAAAGTATATTATTACTCGTAATCTCAAAAATAAGTAAAAAAACGTCTCAATAGAGTAATTATCATTTTAGATTTATACTCATAGCATATATAAAGTTATAATAATATTTATATATAACTCAACAACAATGCTAAAGTGCTCAAAGAAACTCTACAGGCAACTTTACGAGTGATATCTCTACTAAACTCTAAGGGCTGACTTGTTAACTCAAAAACTATCCAAAGGTAACAAAAAAAGTCAGTGATATAAAAAATTGCTAAAAAATCAGCGAAACGATCTCCAAACTCGAAACTGCTAAAAACACCCTCGACCCACCCATAGACAGTTGCCAAACCCGACCCACTGGAACCAACTCGCATGAACTGACCTTCTATCATACGATCAGTGCCGCAACACCATCTCCTGGCGCTTATTTGTGCCCTCCAGCCGCCACGACACCGTACTAGGCGTGCCGCCACACAGCCAATTCCCGCACCCATCCGCCACCGTCACATATTTTTATGTTCCACAATCTCATAATCGCACACCGCTGTCGACTGGTGTTGCTCAGCTGTCGCAACTCCGTTTCCCCCACCTAGAAAAGCCTAACTTCTGACATTTTTGAAAAAAGAACTTTTTACAACAATTGAAAAAATGAATCACAATAACTAATTGAAGAGATTATGCTATTATAGAATTCACGATAATGATTATTTTTCTAATTATCTCAAAACAACGCAATAATTCATATTATATCCTAACTTATATCAACATATTACAATTCATATGTAATTTTATTATAACAACCAAGATTCATATAATATAGCTTTTAATAACCAATCAATTATGTTGGCCACATGGGTTTTGCCCAAAACCCCTTTTTGGCCACAATTGGGAAAATACAAAAAAATACGGTAAAATAAAAGGGCACATGGATAAGGGTAAAGATCCCTCACTACCCTGAATGTCTAAAACAACCCATGGCTAAAGAATTCCCTCACCCCTTACCTCGAAATTGAAACTTTACCTGTTTTTTCTCATTCTTCACGATCGCTTCCAAAGTTGTACTTATTTTAGATTTTAACTTCACAATTGACCACTTTCCCAAATTCTAATTTTTAGATTTTAGATTCTAACGGTAATATCCTAATAATTATTTTATTTAATAAAATTCAATTAAATAAAAATTTCGCTTAAATAATTTCTTAGAATAATTATTATAAAAATCCAAATTATATAATACTATAAATTATTTCTAATAATTCCAATTATCTCTAAATAATTAAAAATGTCTAATTATTTTTAATAATTTAAATATATTTTATTTTATTTCCCCGCTCTCAAACTCTATAGTTTCACTAATTGTTAAATTACTACAATACTCCCAAATCCAACAAAACACCAAAATAACTCAAATAATTAAATAAATCAAGTAGCACACATATAAACACTAAAATAATTAAATAACAATATTAATCTAAAGTCGAGGTGTTACAATAATCATATGGATCCTAATGTAAAACTTCTTCCTAATCAGGGGGCTCTATATTGATCCAGGTAGATATCGAAGACTTGTTGGAAAGTTGAAATATCTTACCATAACTTGAACCAATATATATTTTTCCAATCAGTCTAGTAAGCAAGGTCCTCAACTCTCATTGTGACAACCTTTGGAATTTTTTTAATCCTTAAGCAGATTAAAAGATCACATGGAAAAGGGACTGATTTTGTGATTGTGGAAACACTAATATAATTGGATATTTAGATGTTTATTGGGAAAGATATGTGAGTGATAGATGACCTACATATGGTTCTTGTGTTTTTATTGGTGAAAATTTAATATCATGGAAGAGCAAAAATAAAAATGTCACCGCTGGATCAAGTAGAGAGGCTAAGTATCGAGTTATGACCCATTCTATAAGTGATAACCAGTCAACTTCATTTTATGTGTGATAACAAGTCAACTTTGCACCTATCTTCCAATACAGTTTTTCATAGAGGCTAGAGTATATAGAATTCGATTTTTCACTTTCTTAGAGAGAAGAGCATCATTGGGATCATCAAAACCTCCTTTGTAAATTTTAAATATCAATATGCTAACATCTTAACAAATCTCTCTTGTATCATTATATTACTTACATATTTAATAAGATGGATGCATACAATGTATATGTGTCACCTCAAGGAATATTATTGAGATATTATATTTATAATTAGTATTTTGTAAGTGTGGTAATATATTTGTTAGAGTCCCAAATAAGGGATACATATAGGTCCCCGCCCCGTGAAGCGTCACCCAAGCATGACTTTTAAGTGGCATAGAGGGATTACCCTCGAGGAAAATGTGTATAATGCTGATATCTATTCACTAACTGCAAGAATGAGGTCACACCACGACCCCCTAGAAAATAGGCGGTCAACAATCTCCTCGATTAAAGGAGGAGCAATTAAGACGTGTTAAGGTTTCCTAAAACCTAGGCCCAAGGCCTTTATAAATACCTTACCCGTGAGGGTATGGGGAAAATCATTAAATCCTCCGTGTATATAAATAAACATAGAGTTTCCCACCTCACACGATTTTTCTCTCTCCATAGCCAAACATCACCACCAAATATGATCACTAACCACCATAAATTACTAAGGCATATGGTTATCCTCTACCCACATAAGGATACCATGCACTATTGTACTTTTAACAAGTACAATGACGCTCACGATAGGTACCTAATAAAACTAACCTATACCACACCTTCCATTATAATTTTCATTCGAATGCTCACTACCATCTCCATTATTGTACCCGACTCTTTCCAATTATGCTTAACAGGAGAGCACCATACCTTACACCCAAGGATATGGAGGTAGCAATGATGCCAATTTCCTGGCAGAGATGTGTGCTTCCATGTATGAACTGCAACATCAAAATTAAAGTTTAGAAGATAACATCCTCAACATACGATAACACCAACAAGATACCAAATTAATAGATGAGATGGAAGTGTTTAAGTCCTAGCCATTTTTATATGAAATATGATAAGCACGGGTTCAAGCCTACCTCTTTGGAGAAATTTGATTGGCATAATGATCCTTATGAACATGTCACTTTCATCATGATATAGATGATCGTCATTAGAGCGTTTGACTCCCTAAAGTGAAAACTGTTGTTTGGAACCTTCAGAGACACACCTTAGTGATGACATATAGGTCTCCCCAAGCTTCCACGATTGCTTATTAAGAAATGGTGAGAAAATTATACATTAGTTCACTGTCAGCCGACGCAGAAAGATATCCACCACCAACATATTCAATATACGACAGGGTCTCTCAGATTTGTTGAGGGAATACCTCAATCATTTCAGCAAGGCTACTGTAAGGGTCATCCCTCCAAACTAAGAAATGTTCGTAGAGGCGTTTCAGAACGGTCTAAAGGAGAGAAACTTTAATGAATCTTTTTCCTAGAAGTCAACATCTTTTGTTAGCCGAAGTGGTCAGTAAAGCGGAATGATACATAAAAGGTGAGGATAGAAATACTGAGAAATGGGCGCAAGACGTTAAAGAGCATGTTCCTAGCATCGAAGGATAACAACACCAAATGAAGAGCATTTATATCTCCCCCATTAAGGACAACACTGTAATCAAGCGAGTAGGCCATACATTGGAGAGCTTCACACCTCTAAACATTATCCCTAAATAGGTCTAGCACGATGTTCTCTATATGCACAACATCATGCAAGGCTTCAAGCCACTGTGGGAAATCCATAACCACCATAAAACATAATTTATCTACTAAGGCATATGAATCTCACCTATACTTTTTATATATATATATATATATATATATATATATATATATATATATATATATATATATATATATATATATATATATATATATATATGGAATGCTATAACACACCCATTCATTTTTATGAAGGTGTATTTTAGCAAGATACACTTTAGGGTGTATTTAATGTATTTTTAGCCATAATTTACTAACACACTCCTTCCAAAAATAAAATAAGTGTATTTGAGAAAATGTCTATAGGAGATGCTAATTTACACCTACCTAATTTGTAGAAGGATTATTTTAGTAGCATACACCTTAGGGTGCATTTAATTATTTTTAAGTTAATTCTTGCTAAAACACACCTTCATAAATACAAGTTGGTGTATCATAGCAAAACCATATATATATATATATATATATATATATATATATATATATATATATATATATATATATATATATATATATATATATATATATATAAGGGTCTCGTTGAGAAAATGCTCGTTCTATTGATGTACCCGATTATAATTGATCGCAACGAGTTTGTTCACACCTTGCGTTATGAGGGTAGCCTGTAGCCATTGGATATTTTTAGACATTTTTGGTTATGACAATTATAATTCTGGTGGAGGTGGAGGTTCCTTTGATGTTTGATCTTGAAATATCTGTTGAAGCAGTTGAAACAACAATATGAGTTGAAAAGTTCCTTGTCCAACTGACTAAGAGGTCGGTATCTGATGAGATTTGTAAATAGGAGAAGTCATTAGAAATGGAATACTTTCTTCTGGATGAGAAAATGACTGTTCAGATGCGAGGTGAGGACCCGTGCTACCGTTTTTTGTAGCACAAAGAAAGATGATTGGACACCAGGTGTAGGGGAGACCTTGCGACGAATTATGGATCGAGTCGCTTTAAAGTCTACCATTGCTGACACTTGTAAAAGTTAACAATGATCAAATCGACTAACAAAAATGGTTGTGGTGACTCAACGGAAGGAATCAGGTAAATTTAGTGTGGAGTTTTGCAAGAATCAAGAAATGAATCTCACAAACGACGCCATTATTTCAAAGTAGAAAAAAAAATATTGAACTAATTAAATCCTTGATGGAAGGTCTTCAACGCGACAATGAAAATGTCCAACGATCGAAACTGGGTGTATCTGTAAAGTTGACACTTCAACACCAAAATAATCAAATTCAAGGAGTAAAAACTTGTAAATATGTAATGTATCATACATTCGTGTGATATGAAGTTACACTTACATAAAAATGATGAATAGAGTCTCCTTCAATGAATAAGACATCTCTTGCGAAAGACTATTGGATCGGTCCAAAGATTGAGATAAAGTGATATGTGAAAGCATGTATGTTTGTCTATTTAAATAAATGTGGAATTGAATTAGACCTCCAATTTAGGTCTATCTGATTGAACCGTTTGATTAATCCGAATCAACATAATTTTTTTATCAGATTAACCCGTAAAAAATAACAATTAATAATTAATTATTAGTTATGAAAATAAATCTTATTATAAGATTGTTATGTGCGATTGTAAATAAATGAAGTGACATGCTTGATAATGCTTCTAATAAATAGAAACAACATTCCTTTGTTTTGTAGCACTATCTTATATTTTTTAATCTTAAACTATTAACGTGGATCTGGCCACCTTAGAAAGCCACACAACTAAACAATATCAATCCTTTTCGTGGGAAAAAACCTAACATAAAAACAAGGGGTGTTCAATAATGTTCAATCTAAAAACTAATGTATAATACATATAATATATTAACACAATATTTCTTACAAATAAATTTAAATAAAATTATTTATTTATTCAATAAAAAATATTAATTAATAAATTAACTTAATCATCGTTGCCACCTTATTAAAAGTAAATTTTTTATTTTAATTATCATGTGAAATTAGAGGAGAATCAACAAAATCTCAAAGGACAAAAATCTATTTTTTAAATGAGAATTTAAAAGTTAAAAATCATTTCTAAAATAGAGAAATCAAAAATATATTTATTTAAGTTTTTTTAAAAATATGAACTCTTTTAAGTAAATTTTTATAAAGAAAAATAAGTATGTTTACTCTATAATATTCAATTCTACGAATTTTACAAATACAAAATCGACACAAAAAACTGAATAAATAGCTTTTTATTTTAGTCTGGTTGATTCTAGAATGAAAAGAAAAAGGGAAATATTTCTCTGTTGTGTGCTGCAGGGGACCACCGGTACCACGAGGATGCTCGTGCACTAGATGCTTTGAACTGTTTCCATTATTTTTTTATTACATAAAAACAATTGAACGACTTTTCTTTTTTATTTAAAAAATTATTGAAAGATAAAGTTGACCTAATTAATAGTCCCCACCTACTATTACATCATAGTACAGTTGTAATCTCTTAGCCTAACTTTTAAAAACTAAAAAAAGAAAAATACTATATAAAATATTCAATGAAGATACAAGTTTTAAGAAAAACTGCAGATTATAATTTAGTTTCTTAACAAATGAAAATAGTGTTAGTGCGCGATAAAAAATAAATAAAATAAAAATTAAATTATTAATATACAATTATTTATCAACTTATATTATATTTCATATTATATCTAATATCTCAACATATCTAATTTAGATTATATTTGAAATTATATATAATATCTCAACATATTTAAGTTGAATTATATTTTATATTATATTTAATATCTTAACATATCCTCTATAATTAGTTGAAAGTAATTTTTTGTCGAAAAATATTTGATTTGATTTGATTTAGGAGTGTGGAAACAGCTTATTACACACAGATTTGATTTTAGATTTAGATAGATTTGGTTTAAATCTAAACTAAAATATGTTTGATTTAGTTTAGGGAGCGAGCTAACCTAAATCTATAAATAGAGGGAGTAACCCCTATTTTTGTAATTTATATTCATTCACAGTATTTTGCAGTTGCAAAGTGAATAGAAAGTTTTCCACAATTTGTGGGTAGAGAGAAACTCTGCAGAAATATTTCCTTCTTCTTTTCTTTGATTGTTCATTGTTATTGTGTGGTGATATCAAATCTTGTTCATCAAGATTGGTAGAAATTCATCATAGGTTCTGGTGGATTTCCAACATCTGGTATCAGAGCTTCGGTTAATCGATTCAAGGGAAGAAAAATCAAGAACGATCCTAGAAGAAGAATTCACGATGGCAGTGAGTTATGTGAATGTGAATTATCTAGTAAGTCTTCCAATTCTGAAAGTAGATAACTATGAGAATTGGTGCAAGTAGATAATTTTTTATTCCGTTGCCAAGGTCTTTGAAATCTTGTAAAGGATGGAGTAGAAGAGCTTGAAGAAGATGCTTCAGAAGAAGAAAACAAAGAACACATAGAATCAGAGAAGAAGAGTTATAAAGCTCTCTTTATAATTCATCAATGTCTGAGTCCAAACAACTTCGAAAAGGTTAGTGATTCAGAATCTGCAAAAGAAGCTTGGGAGATCCTTGAGAAATCTTTTGGAGGCACAAAAAAGGTGAAAGGGGTGAGGTTACAAACTCACAAGAGAACATATGAATTACTTCAGATGGAAGATAGTGAAAGCATATCTGATTTCTTCACTAAGGTTACAAAACTAGTAAATCAAGTCAAGACATGTGGAGAAGCATTAACAACAAGAGCGGTTGTTTCAAAGATTTTGAGATCTTTGGCCCCTAAATTCGACCACGTGGTGGTGGCTATAGAAGAGGGGAAATACTTGTCGAAATTGACAAAGGAAGAGCTTCAAGGGACGCTTGAATCTCATGAACAAAGGATGAATGAAAGAGCTACAGGAAAATCGAAGAGTGATGTGGCTCTGCAGACTCAATCAACAAAAGACAAGAAAGGAAAAGGAAAATGGTCCGACAGAGGTAGAGGTGGCTACAAGAATTCGACTGGTAGAGGAAACCAGAATGAAGGAAATGCATCGAATCAGAGAAGACCATACCAAGGTAACCAAAGAGGCGGTGTTACAAATAGAGCAAGAGGTGGTGGTCGAAAGCCTGACAAGAGTCACATTCAATGTTACAATTGTCATAAGTATGGTCACTATTCGAGTGATTGTCCAGAGAAGCGAAAGAATCAAGAAAGTGATGCAAAGTTTGCTAAGTATGAAGAAGAAGAGATGATGTTGATGGTCACAACAAGATATGAAGATAAATTCAAGGATCAATGGTACTTGGATTCAGGATGCTCATCACACATGTCAGGAAGGAAAGATTGGTTTGTTAGTTTAAAGCCCTCAATGAAGAACATGGTGAAATTTTCAAATGACAATACTCTAGCAGCTGAAGGTATTGGAGATGTTATGATCATGAGGAAAGATGGCAAAAGGTCAGTAATTTCAAATGTGTGATACATTCTAGACTTGAAGAGCAACTTGCTTAGCATATGGCAGTTAGTCGAAAATAATTACAAAGTTACGGTTGAAGACAAGATGATGAGAGTCGTCGACGCGAATGGAAGATTAATCTTGAAGGCCCCCATGTCCTAGAATATAACCTTCAAGGTCGAACTAAATGTGATGGAGCACAAGTGCCTTTCGACTGCAACTAGAAGAGACGAATGGATATGGCACTATCGACTAGGACATCTCAACTTTAGAGACATCAGAGATTTAAAGAGAAATAATATGGTTTCAAGTAGCCAAAAATTGACATTCCAAACGAAGTGTGTGAAGAATGTGTGCAAGCAAAGCAACACAAGAATAACTTTAGTTAGGATGCAGGAATCAAGTCGAAGGATGTTCTCGAAGTCATATACTCTAATGTATGTGGACCAATCCAGGTGGATTCGTTTGGAGGTAATAAATACTTTGTCACATTCATAGATGATTCTAGTTGAAAACTATGGACCTACTTGTTCAATAAGAAAAGTGAAGTGATCGAGGTATTTACCAAGTTTAAATTTATGGTTGAAAGGCAAAGTGGTCGAAAGCTCAAAGTTTTGAGAACTGATGGTGGTGGAGAGTATGTGTCAAAAGACTTCGACAAGTTATATGAAAAATAAAGGATTGTGCATGAGGTGGTGCCACCCTGCACTTCGTAGCAGAATGGGACTGCATAAAGGAAGAATCGAACCATCACGAATATGGTTCGAAGTATGTTGAAAGGCAAGAATTTACCTAAAGAGTTTTGGGGTGAAGTTGTGTCTACTGCAACTTATATTTTAAACAGATGTCCAACGAAGAAACTAGAAGGGATTACTCTAGAAGAATGTTGGTCTGGTGTAAAACCTAGTTTGAGTCATCTGAAAATATTTGGATCTATTGCATATAGACATGTGCCAGATCAGTTGAGAAGAAAACTTGATGACAAGTCGAGTCAAATGATTCTAGTTGGATATCATTCGTAGGAGGTTACAAGTTGCTCGACCCAGTAAACAAGCATATTGTGATCAGTAGGGATGCGATCATAGATGAGATGAAATAATGGGATTGGAGTCAAAATGTTAAGAAAGATTCAGTAAGGATCTTACTTGAAGAACCAAAAAATCAAGTCGAAAGAGAAGTTCGACAAGAGGAACCAACAGTTATAGATCAACCATGTACAAGTACAAACAGACCTCAAAGAACAAGACACATGCCTAAAAGATTTCAAGATTTCATGGTTACATCAGATGATGTAATTGATAATGAAGGTGAACTTGTACACTATGCTTTCTATGCAAATGTCGAACCTGTTAATACAAATGAAGCACTGAAAGATTAGAAGTGGGTGTTACCTTGAAATTTCTTAAGGAATTCAAAGGTACATATTAAATGCAGATGTCCTTGTGAGCTAAGGGTTGATCCTTAAAGATAAGGGTTCTTCAGAAGATTGAAATTTATGACCAAGAAAAATGCTAAGACAAGGGCGTCGAAAAAGAGGTACGTCGACCAGAGGGATAAAACGTAGAAGTTGGTCGATTCGACCAAATGTTGAACAACGAAGGACATAGTCGAAGCTGAGCCCAATCGATTATGGAGGATTCTGGACTTAGAGAAATTTCATTATTTTTCTCTTGTTGAAGGAAAGCGTCGAATTTGGGAGCGGTTTACTCTTAGAAGCCAGAAGCGGGAAAGATTCAAAGTTCAAGATCGTGGGCAGTTATCAAAAGCTTCGTGTTGTTTAAGCGCCAAACAAGTGGCAAAGTCTTGTGAAGCAGTTTATTCAAGTTTTGAATATCAACCGTAGATTGTTTTTAGGTAGTTACTTTGTAAACATTATAAATAAGTCATCTAAATGTAAAATTAGTGTGTTCACTTGTATACTCAAAGTACTTGCAAAAATTCTGCCCAATTCCGAGCGTCAGGAAGAAAGAGTTGCAAAAGTATTTGATGTACGTGAATCACCACCTTTATTTGAATGCAAAACCTTTACATTTCAGTTGTTTTCTTTGAAACTTTTACTTGCATTCTATTTACTTTTCAGCAATCACTTTGTGTTTTCGTGTATGTTGATGCTCTCTTTGTTACAAGTTTCAAATTGACAAAAGAGTCTTTCGACCCTTATTTTGTTTAGAACAGGCCTGAATTCACAGCCTTCTATCGGTCACGAGTCACCATAGCAGGTCAAAACATAGTGAATACTCAGATTTGTCAAGTTATTTAGGTTTTTGTCTCCGTCGGTCACGAGTCACTTGTCGGTCGAACCTGAACTATTAAGTGGAAAGCTGTTTGAATTAATCCCTTAGTCTTAGGAAACCATTTCTTAGGCAAGGATTTCGACAAAATTAGTACAATCTCACAAATCTTAGCACATGTCTTAAGATCAACTGGTCGATCTTGCGATAGTTTTAGGACTTTGGGAGGACCATCGGTTGTTTACCATTTTCCACAGTAAACAATGGGTGAAATTGATGAACGAAGAAGTGAAGTCCATCGAAGACAACAACACTTGGTCACTTGTCGAATTTCCTCAAGGAAAGAAGGCAATTTATGTCAAGTGGGTATACAAAGTGAAAATGAATCCTAAAGGGGAAGTAACTCGACACAAAGCAAGGCTAGTGGCAAAAGGATTTCTCCAGAAAGAATGAATTGACTTCGATGAGGTTTTTTCACATTGGCTAAGATCTAAACAATCAGGTTGGTTGTTGGTTTAGTGTTAAGGACCAAATTGTAGCTATTTTGTACATGATTTTGTGGTCCTTAACAATGCCTTTTTAATTAATTAGTAGTATTTATTCTAGTATTTTGGTTTAATTATGCTTTTATTTAGTTTTGTTTATAATATATTATTTAACTTAGTTTACTTTCAATTGTAGGTTTTTATTGATTAATTCTCTCAAGCTTGGATTCAAGGACACTTGAAGAGCTCTTGGGATGATTCTTTTTGAATGAATTTTTGGATGAAGAAGCATGCTTCAAGTCGCGCTTAGCGCGGTTGCAGCATGAACGCGCTCAGCGCGCATAACCGGGCTTAGCGCGGTCTGCGAAAAACAGAAAAAGGATAGACCCATGCTTTCACCTTTTGAGCCACCTAACCCATCATTTCCAGCTGGCTTTTGGTGTGTTAGGCAAGGGAGCTTCACTTCATCATCATCATCTTTCATTGTGTAAAAATGAGGGCATAGAATTTGTAAGAAAAACATAGTTTTTCATAGTGATTCTTCAATGTTCATCATCTCCTCCAACAATCTTGTGAGCAAATCAACCATGGAAATGTGTGGCTAAGTTCTTTTTGTGTCAAGATTAGAGGTAGTTGATCTAACTAGTATGTATTTATTTTAATCTATTTGTGTATGAACATGGTTGATGATTAATATAGTTGAATATCTTTGTTCTTCATCTTTATGCTTTGAAACTTGCTTGGAAAAGAATGCTTCAAAGTAGACCTAGGATATTCATCCACTAATGAACAAATGCTATGGCTAGATTTGTGTGTTAGTGTTTACAAGTATTGAGCTTAATGTTTATTATGTCAATAGTTGAAGTGAGGAATCATTCAAGGATTAACATGATAAAACTCACAATCTTGGTGAGGAATCAACAAGATTGAGAGGATATGTATTTATAGAAATCATCAAACTAGTTCATCACTTGATTAATAGAATGCATATGAAACTAGGTCAATGAAACTAATCTTGACATGCTTCCATCAACTGAAAACAAACTCCAACTCTCTTGAATCCAAACCATAACTCTCTTTTGCAAAGATTAATTTAGTTACTTGTTTGGAAATTCATGATACTAGTAGCTTAGGAAACAAACCCTTCGGTTACTTTGATCTTAAAATACGCTTTTCTATTGAAAGACTACAATATACACCAATCCCTGTGGAATCGATAATTAAAAATACTTGTTCGCGGAAATATCCTACAACAAAATAGCACCGTTGCCGGGGATTGGCGTTTGATATTGCTAGTATCGCAATAGTTGTGTGTTTTAAGATATTTTTCTACTAATCTCTCTTTGTTCTTTTGTGTGGCTAGAATTTTTCAGGAATTAGTTTATGCGAGGAAGTGTTTCGGCCGATCAACTCCTTTTCGATCCCGAAATTGAAAGGACGGCTAGAAGACTTAATAGTAGTGCTAAAAGACGGAAAAGACTAGCTAGGCAAAGGCAAGAAAGAGGAGAATCATCTATTTCTTCTACACCACCCGTGTTAGGAGAAGTCACTATGGAGGAGAATCAACCACAACCACCACCACCACCACCACGGGGGCCTTGTGTAAATAGCCCTCGTCACACCGCTCAATTTGCTCTCTAAGCAAATGCAAGGTTCACGGAGATGAAGACAGGCTTGCTCCGACTTCTTTATGCAAGTCCTTTTCATGGCCATGACCATGAAGATCCTTACACCCACCTTACTAAGTTCTATGAGATCGCGGGAGCGGCCGGGGCTCCGGAAGACCAAGAGGAGCAATACTTTCAAAGGCTTTTCCCTCATTCTTTAGCGGGGAAGGCAAAGGATTGGTATCTCGATCAACTACAAGAGACGATGACAAATTGGAATGTGTTGGAGGAAAAATTCCTTGAAAGATTTTTCCCTCAATCACGTTTCATGGAGGCAAAGACCGCAATCTCGGTATTTTCACAAGGAGTAAACGAGCCTTTGAATAGGGCTTGGGAGAGGTATAAATCTATGCTTAGGAAGTGTCCTAGCCATGGTTTTGATGAGCTCACCCAAATTCATATTTTCCGAAATGTTCTCCAACCTCAACACAAATTGTTGTTGGATGCTACGGCGGGAGGTTCTTTGATGGCAAAAACACCATATGAAGCAATTCAAATAATTGAGAAGATGGGGAGGAATGACCACCAAACTCAACATGATCAAGGAGGGGTACAAGTAAAAACGGGAGTTCTTGAAATTGGCTCTAGTCACGAAGCACTTGTAGCGCAAAACAAATTGTTTGCAAAACAAGTTGAAGAATTGACAAAACAAATGGCAAGGCTTCCGCAACAAATCATGGAGATGCAAGGAACATCTAGTAAGCAAACTCAACAAATTGCTTGTTGTGAATTGTGTAAGGGGGATCATAAAACCGGATTTTGTCCTCCAGAAAATGAAGAAGCAAATTATATGGCCAACCAAGGGCAAGGATACCAACAACGAGCTCCTTATCCTTATCAAAATCAAGGCCAAGGTTACCAACAAAGAGGTAACCAAGGTTATCAAGGCGGGTGGAGACAAGACAACAACAATCAAGCTAGGCAAAACCCATATCAAACTCAAACTCAAAATCAAGCTCAACCTCAAAATCAACCTCAAAATCAAGCAAGATCTTCCAACATTCAAGACACTCTAGCTCAATTCATGCAAGCTTCTATGGCAAACCAAAAGAGCACGGAGGCATCTATCAAGAATTTGGAAACTCAAATGGGGCAACTAGCCAAGCAACTTTCTGAACAAAAGGCTTCGACCTCATTTTCTCCAACTACTCAAGCAAATCCTAAGGAGCATTGCAAAGTTATTACAACTAGAAGTGGTAGAGTTTGTGATGAGAAAAAGAAAGTTGTTGATAAGAAAAAGAAAGTAGTGGAGAGAAAAGATCAAGTGGAGAAGGATAAAGAAGTAGTAGTGGAGGAAGATGTAGTTGAGAAAGATGATGAGGTTGTAGTTGAAAAAAATGATGATGTTGATGTGGGGGATGATTTAGTTGGAAATGATGTTGTAGTCGAAAATGAAAATGAGAATGGTGTAGTTGAAAAGGAGAAAGTGGAGGAAAAGAAGAAGAAAATGAGAAAGGGAAAGGAGAAGGAAGTCACTCTTCCATTAAGAAACTTACCTTATCCTCACCTTCCCTCTAAAAAGGATGATGCTAAGCACTATGCTCGGTTTATGGATATTTTTAAGCAATTGCAAGTTAATATTCCATTCACCGAGGCATTAGAGCAAATGCCGAAATATGCAAAATTCATGAAGAACATATTGACAAAAAAGAAGCGGTACACGGATCAAGAAACTATAATGGTTGATGCAAGTTGTAGTGCGATAATTCAACGCACTATTCCAAAAAAAGAAAGTGATCCGGGGCGTGTAACCTTGCCCGTTACCATTGGGGATGTCTATGTCGGCAAAGGATTAATTAATTTGGGATCAAGTATCAATTTGATTCCATTATCCATTGTAAAGAGGTTGGGGGAGATTGAATTAAAGTCTACAAAAATGATGTTGCAATTGGCGGACAAGTCTATTACTCGCCCGCACGGTGTAGCTTTAGACTTGTTGGTAAAAGTAGACAAATTCTTTTTCCCGGTTGACTTTGTTGTGATAGATATGGAAGAAGATGTGGATGCACCTCTAATTCTAGGCCGTCCATTCATGAAAACAGCTAGAATGATGATTGACATTGATGACGGTTTAATGAAGGTGAGGGTTCAAGATGAAGAAATTTGCTTTAATCTTTTTGAAGCAATGAAGCATCTAATTGATAAGAAAGATTGTTTCAAAATTGATGTTAACGAGGAAGCAACCCAAGAAGTGAATGATGATGATGATAGTCGAGACCTTGAGGAGTGTTTGGAAGGAATAGAGATTTCCAAAGAAATGCACCCATGGGAGGAAGAAGTGGAAATTTTGAAAAATGACCCTAAAGATGAAGAGCCAAAGCTTGAGTTGAAAGCACTACCATCTCACTTGAAGTATGTGTTTCTAGAGGAGGGAGGTAAGAAACCCGTAATCATTAGTAATACATTATCGGAGAAGGAGGAGGGAAGCTTAATTCAAGTTTTGAAATCTAACAAAAATGCGATTGGGTGGGTTTTAGCCGATTTGAAAGTGTTAGTGTTTTTAAGTTGGCATTATGTTTGGTAAAACTAGGCTTTAGCAATGTCATGATGGATGTCATGACATTCAGAGATTGAAGCTAAATCCTACCTGCTAAGGATGTTAAAAGACACAGAACCGAAGCTAAAGTCAGAGCTGGAAATTGCAGAAAACAGATCGATGTTATAATGATGTTATGACATTCGCAGACACTGCTCGCAGAACTGCTTGTTCCCGATATTTTTCGTGAAGTTTGTTGAGTGCTAAATATTGTTTTTCGTTATTAGAAAGCATGCTCACATGGATGCTAGGTTAAACTTAATTAAACCTAAATTGGTTGTTGGAAAGACCATGTTTTAGGAGTAAATTAAGTGAACCCTAGCTATCTTTATGGAAGCCCAAGACCAAGTTTCGTGGATCGCTTCTATAAAAGGAAAAGAACCTTACAACCGTGTTGCGCCTTTGAATGTATTGAAGAGATAGCGGCTTGTGTTTGTGTACTGTTAGGATTTGTACATTGTAATTGTGTAATTCTAGTTTTCTTGTGAGCCAAGCAACTATCAATTGATAAGTGCATTGGACTAGGATTTGTAAGGATAGTTTATCACCAAAGCTTTAAAGCACGAGTGTTTGTCTCTTGATTGAAGCTTTGAAGCAAGATCAAGATATTTTATTGAAGTGTGTCTTCACAATTCAATTAGTCAATAGGTTGATATCACCGCTGTGATTGGGGGAGTAGGAACTCATATCTAAGTAGGACTTAGGTAAAAGGGTCATTGGGTAGTGATTAAGTGAGAAGGTCACAACCGTGTGTTGGCCGTAGGGTCTTCGAATTGATATCGCTAATAGTGAACTTTCTCCCCGGCTTGGTAGCCCCTGATGTAGGTTTGTTGAACCGAACCGGTGAACAACTTATTGTGTTATTTATCGTCAGATGCATCGTGTGAAATTGCTAACATAGTGTCGACATCGTGTCATAACATTCTCTGACATCAAGTATCCGCCGTGAATTTCAATTGGCATCGAGCGTGCACCCTGCTTGTTATTTCTGGGTGAGATCTAGGGATAATAGTTTCTGGCGTAATGGATAAAGAAGGAGGATTTGGAGGAAGACCACCTATTCTGGATGGGTCTAATTATGATTACTGGAAACCTCGTATGGTTGCCTTCTTAAGATCAGTGGACATTAAAGCTTGGAGAGCTGCTGATAAAGGATGGAAACATCCCACCAAGCTTGAGAAAGATGACACTACTGTCTTGAAACCTGAGGAGGAATGGAGCAAAGAGGAAGAAGAGCTAGCTCTAGGGAACTCTAAAGCATTGAATGCTGCTCAATGGTATTGACAGAATATCTTCGATCGTTCATCAATGTGAGCCGCCAAGGATGTTTGGGACACTCTCTAACTACTCATGAGGGAACATCCAAGGTGAAGATGTCAAGACTTCAGATGCTCACTACCAAATTTAAGAATTTGAAGATGAAGGAAGATGAGAATATTCATGAATTTCACATGAATATTTTGGAAATTGCCAATGTCTCAGGAGCACTTGGTGAAAAGATGTCAAGAGAAGTCGGTGAGAAAGATTCTCGATCCTTGCCTAAGAGATTTGCAATGAAAGTCACTGCAATAGAGGAGGCTCAAGACATCAGCACCTTGAAGGTTGAAGAACTTATTGGATCCCTTATGACTTTTGAGATGGGAATCAGTGGAACTGTTGACAAGAAAAACAAGAGCATAGCACTTGTATCCAACATCAAGAAGGATTCAAGGTGGAAGATGAAGAGAAGATATCCAAGCTATTGCCATGCTTGGAAGACAGCTCAACAAACCGATCGGAGGATTGATCCAAAGTCAAGGTCAAATGTCAAGGACATTCCATCGACACTAGCGATCTTATGACTCGCAGAAGATCCAAGTCGAGGAAAAGGAAGTCAAGGCAAGAAAGTCCAATGCCATGAATGTGAAGGATTTGGACATATTAGAGTGAATGTCCCACCTTCAAGAAACAAAAGAAAGGAATGGTCACACTGGTCCGATGGTGATTCGGAAGTGAATCGAGGAAGAAGGTGCCAAACTTGTCAACGCTCTCTCGGAGTGTACAACTCGATATGGATTCTAGTGATGAGGAAGTGACATTTAAAGAGCTTTTGAAAACTACGTGAAGTCGTATAAAAATGGTGAAGCATGTCAAGAAATGAGGAGCGTAAAAGTCGATTGAGAAGTTGGAAGCGAGAATGTGAAGTTGAAGGTCGAAAGAGGAAAACACACCACTATAAATCACCTCAATAGTGATATTGTTATGTCAATTCCAAACTTGATCGATGTCTAAATCACAAAATGTTGACATCCGCATCGATAAGTTGGAAGAAATTCTTCACTGACAGAATGCGTGAAATAAGCATGGTCTAGGATATGTGGTCGAAAAGCAACCTGTTGGTGACATTAAGAAGAAGAGACATAGGAAAACAATGTCAAAGCAGTGTCACAACCCAAAACAGAAATGTGTCCGCTCAGCTATGTGACGCAAAGAGATTTGCAACAACCGTGAATGGAACAAACCCGGAAGTCAATGACAAAGAAGATGTCATACCACAAGCCAGGAATGTGTCCGCTGTGGTATATGAAGACTAAGAAGTTTGTCTATAACAAAAGGAAGAATGACCTAATAGACCAATGTCAAAGCGATGTCACAACATTGGGTGCAACATCAAAATCATAGAAACATGAACAAACAGCTTCAAAGATGGAGATGTCATTATTGTGGAAGGTTTGGTCACATAAAATCTTTCTCCACAGACTTCATGGATATCCTAATCAAGGGTCTTATGTGAAGCCTAAAACCAACAGGTATCATACTCTCAACAAGGAAGAAGAAGACTGTTCGGTAGCTAACACTTCTCTTAGTGTGTCTACCAAGAAAGATTGGTACTTTGACAAAGGTGTTCCAAGCACACGACTGGAGAAAGAAATCTACTTAAAGATGTTAAACCTCACTCTGTCAGTTTTGTTACTTTTGGAGATGGGGCTAAAGGAGAAATCAAAGGTATTGGAAACTCAAACTGGTCTGAAGTTCCAAACCTGAATGAAGTGTTGCTGGTAAAAGGTTTGACTGCAAATCTCATTAGCATAAGTCAGCTATGTGATATGGGTCTCACAGTCAACTTCACTAAGTCTGAATGTCTTGTAATCAATGATGATCAAGTAGTGATTATGAGAGGAGTCAGATCAAAGGACAACTGCTACAAGTGGGAATCTTAAAGCACCACTCTGTCCTCTATGAGTTCCACAGACAAAGATGAAGAGGAAGTAGAGTTGTGGCAGCAAGTATCTGGTCATCTACACCTCGAGGAATGAAGAGGTTCGCCATAGGGGAGTCGAAGGATACCAAGATTGTTCATAGACAAAAGGAAAATCTGGTAAGTATAAGGTCGAACAGAAGTCGAATGTCACTCCATGTCTAGACACCGACCACTTGTAAGGTATCAAGCAAAGTACTAGGATCCGCATGAAAGGATAACCAAGTGTCTTATTGTCAAAAGATACATGAGAGGAGTCCCGAATGAAACCCTTTCCAGAGGGAAAAGATCATGGTGGCATCCATCTATGTTAATAACATAGTATCCGGAGGAATGTCGACACATTGATGAAAGACTCAACAATTCCTTCACAAAGCAAATATGCAAGGAATTATGTTAAGAAGCTTGATTGAATCATGGCAGCTACACTAGGACTCTCACCCTTCCACACTTGAAGTTATCCAAGAAAATAAGTGGAGAAAGTGTTGATAAATGCTTGTGTGAAAGCTCTTTTGAAGGATGGTTCATCTTGAGAAACCATCCTGCTTTGGTCGCAAGAAGCAAAACCGTATTCTCGCACAAAGTTGAGATCGATCACATAGCAACCGGTAGCAATTGTTCTCGATGATCCGATGAAGCAGATGTCGATCGAATACAATGTCATACAGATGTCATGACATTGTACTATGACACTTTTACTAAAGTGCTTGAGACTAGCCATTTGAAATGTTAAGGGCAAGTTGGGTAATTGTCCAAATGAGGATTGTAGCAATTAACCTTGCATACAACAAGGAATGGAAAGGATCTTTTTCTTCAAGTATTTATAAGTAGGTTATTTAAGTATTTTCCTCTTATTTTAAAAGGTCCAAGAATAGGAAGAGACTCCTTCATATAATAGTTTCTTCTTTGAAAGTATCATACTTCCTTCATCTAAAAGAAACTTTCAAAACCTCCGCCATTCTCACCTCATTTCCTCAAAATCTTCCAAAGAAAATATGTTTTCATCATCTTCATCTTCTCAAAATCGGGTTCATCATCTCCGCCATGGATGAAGTTAGGCAACATCGATGACATGCAAGTTGAAGCTCGAGAATCACTCCTCTCACAAGAATGGCCATGCACCGTAAAAGGTCAAGAAATTGCGTACAAGGAATGCAAGAAGGACGCAAGCATCATCTTCTGGTAAGACTTCTGTACCATCCTCTTCTGTTCCCTCAGAAATGGTAAACACAGAGGAGTCTAGGGCAGTGCATATAGCCATTGCTAGATTGGTAACCGTGATCCTCAATGAAGACCAACTGCTCCTCGGGTTTCACCTCTAAATGAAAAGTCTGCTAGCCCTAGCTTAGCAGTTGATCCAGATGTCACAGAGAATGTCAAGACATCCGTGATCATGTTGATTCTCCGCCAAGAATGTGTTGATCCTTCGTTAAAGATTCGTGAGTATTAATGATGCTTGTAATGAAACCCCGCCGCTAATGAAGATGTGATTGATGATGTTCTTGAGGAATCTCCACTAAGTGTATTTCGATGAAACCCTCGACTATATCTCCGATAGTATCCTAGAAGAGACTCCAGAGAAACCTTGTGATAATCTTGAAAAGTCTCCTGCTCAAGATTCGAGAATTTGATGAAACCCTTGTCATAGACCGATGAAGTGTTCTCAGACAATGACCTCATTGCCAATGTTAATCCTAGCATTGCAAAGAGGATGATGAGAAGAAAGAGAAAACAAGTCGTCTCACAGAGCCCCACAAAGAAAAGGGTGTGGAAGATGTGCATAAGACTGAAAAGTATTCCAAGGCTGGAACCTCTACAAAGAAATGTAGAGTAAAAACTGTTGTTGGTGACTCTAGACAAAAGAGAACACCTATTGTTAAAAAGAGGAAGGAACCTGAACCTGTGGAGTCTGATCATGACTCTGAGTTTGATGTTGAGGAGAATGTCACTGACATACATTCAAGAAAGAAGTCAACTCTTGGAAAACTTTCCAAGGTGCCTGAAGTGGCAATTGATAACATCTCATTCCATCATCCTGAAAGTGCTGGAAGGTGGAAGTATGTTTGCTTAAAGAGGGTTGCACTAGAAAGAGAGTTGAACAAGAGTGCTTTAGAATGCAAGGAGATTGTTAACCTGATTAAGGAGGCAGGACTGATGAAAACAGTGAAGAAGCTCTCAAGTCATATGAAGCTGGTGAGAGAGTTTATTGTCAATCTCACAAATGACTGGGGATAGGAATTCGATGACTACCAGATCGTATGTGAGAGGGAGGAAAGTCAGGTTTTCTCCAAATGTGATCAATAGATTCCTGGGTAGATCTGATAATACTCAGCCAGAGCTGGAGGAAACTGACAACAAGATTTGTCAAACCATCACTACAAATCAAGTAAGACAGTGGCCTCTAAAGGGAAAACTCTCAGCAAGCAAGTTGAGTGTCAAATTTGCCATAATGCATAAGATTGGTGCTGCAAACTGGGTTCCAACCAATCACAAATCCACCATTTCTAATGGATTGGGAAGATTCATTTATGCAGTAGGTACTCAGGCTACTTTTGACTATGGATCCTACATTTTGATCGACACTCAAGCATGCTAAAGCTATGCTATCAAAGGACCAATAGCCGCTCCTCCCCGCTGTGTGGAATTATAATTGATCAGCATCCAGACATTCTTGGTGACAGAGATTCACTCTGCAAGAGAGCCCCGGCTCTTGGATTCCACTACAAACTGTTCCAAGGGAAGCATGTCCCAAACATTGTCATGACATCTCCGAGACATCAATCACAAAGAAAATTCTCGAAGGCAAATGTCATTGCTGTGCTAAGAGCAACTTGCAAGGAGCTTGAAGCACGAAAGCAAAGTCTGAAGAGCTAATCTCTCAACTAGAGCAGGACACGAGGTCGAGGATGAAGAGAAAGTCGATAATGATGTTGGTGATGTCAAGATGATGATATTCGATGGTGGTTCAAGAAGGTTCTCAAGATGCTTTTTCCAGGCTTCTTCCGAGAAGAAAGCACTTGAGATGTTGCTCCTTGCCCCTTGTCATTGCTTTGTCAATTATCTCCAATTGTTTTCGCCTGCTTTGATTTTTGTATTTTCCCATTTGTGCTTCTTTTTGGATGATTGTAAACATTATAATCGACAGATGTGTATCCTCGTATACCAATGCCGTACTTAATTATTTGCCGGTATACTTGTTTTGGTATGCTTGATTAAAAGTTTGGGGAACTTGTATTGTTTTGGCCCTTTATGGCTGGGGAGAAGAACCATCGATAACAAAGAGTATGGGACTTGGGACTTTGGGAAATTGTATGCCCAAGAGTATGGGACTTTGGGAAATTGTATGCCTGCTTAAAATTTTGTATATGTGGGCAATTGTGGGAATTGTGGGATTTTGTATGGGTAGAATTTATCTTCTAAGTTCTAGTTACTTGAAGCTTAGGAAAGCTTAGGAAAACATAGAACTAGTTTATTGTCTTCACGCATAGGTTTTCTCGATGTGTTAGGTAGTTTTAGCCAAAATGTGCCAAAGGGGAGTTTGTTAGTGTTTTAAGTTGGCATTATGTTTGGTAAAACTAGGCTTTTAGCAATGTCATGATGGATGTCATGACATTCGAGATTGAAGATAAATCCTACCGCTAAGGATGTTAAAAGACAACTCGTAATCGAAGCTAAAGTCGTTGGAAATTCGCAGAAAATGTGATCGATGTTATAATGTATATTATGACATTCTGACATTCTGCTCGCAGAACTGCTTTGTTCCCGAGATTTTTCGAAGTTTGTTGAGCTGCTAAATATTGTTTTTCTTATTAGAAAGCATGCTCACGTGGTTGCTAGGTTAAACTTAATTAAACCTAAATTGGTTGTTGGAAAGACCATGTTTTTAGGAGTAAATTAAGTGAACCCTAGCTATCTTTATGGAAGCCCAAGATCAAGTTTCAGATCGCTTCTATAAAAGGAAAAGAACCCTTACAACCCGCCTTTGAATGTATTGAAGAGATAGCAGCTTGTGTTTGTGTACGTTAGGATTTGTACAGCTTGTAATTGTGTAATTCTAGTTTTCTTGTGAGCCAAGCAACTATCAATTGATAAGTGCATTGACTAGGATTTGTGAAGGGTAGTTTATCACCAAAGCTTTAAAGCACGAGTGTTTGTCTCTTGATTGAAGCTTGAAGCAAGATCAAGATATTTTATTGAAGTGTGTCGTCACAATTCAATTAGTCAATAGGTTGATATCACTGCTGTGATTGAGGGGGAGTGAGTAGGAACTCATATCTAAGTAGGACTTAGGTAAAAGGGTCATTGGGTAGTGATTAAGTGAGAAGGCCAACCGTGTGTTGGTGTAGGGTCTTCGAATTGATATCGCTAATAGTGAACTTTCTCCCGGCTTGGTAGCCCCGATGTAGGTTTGTTGAACCGAACTGGTGAATAACTTATTGTGTTATTTATCGCTTCAGATTTATCGTGAAATTGCTAACATAGTGTCGACATCGCGGTCATAACATTCTCTGTGACATCAAGTATCTGCTGCCAGGAATTTCAGAAAGGTATAAGCCCGGCCTATTGTATGCATAACATCATGATGGAGGAAGAGTACAAACCGGTAGCCCAACCTCAGAGGCGTTTGAATCCGGTGATGAAAGAAGTAGTTCGAAAATAAGTAGTGAAGATGTTAGAAGCGGGGATGATTGATCCGATTTCGGATAGTACTTGGGTGATCCCGGTGCACGTGGTTCCGAAAAAAGGAGGTTTGACGGTTATGTCGAATGACAAGGATGAACTAGTGCCAACAAGAAAAGTAACGGGATGGAGAATGTGCATCGACTACCGAAGGCTTAACAAAGCAACGAGGAAGGATCACTTTCCTCTTCCGTTCATGGACCAAATGTTGGAAAGGCTCATGACAACAATACTATTGCTTTTTGATGGTTATTCGGGTACAATCAAATATCGTTGAATGAAGATCACGAGAAAACGGCTTTCACATGTCCTTTGGAGTATTCACAGATAGGCGATGCCTTCGGCTTATGCAATGCGTCGACAACATTTCAAAGATGCATGCAAGCCATATTTGCCGATTTGATTGAGAAAACAATTGAAGTTTTTATGGATGATTTCTCCGTCTTTGGAGCGTCATTTGATTTGTGTTTGGAAAATTTGAACACCGTCTTGAAGAGGTGTGTGGATACCAATTTGGTCTTGAATTGGGAAAAATGCAATTTCATGGTGACCGAGGGAATTTTCCTTGGCCACAAGATATCTTCAAGAGGAATGAAGGTCGATAAAGCAAAGATTGATGTAATCGAGACGCTTCCCCCACCTACCAATGTCAAAGGCATTCAGAGCTTTCTAGGACATGCGAGATTCTATCGAAGATTCATCAAAGACTTCTCAAAGATAGCCAAGCCTTTGAGCAACTTGCTCAACAAAGATAAGTCCTTCTTATTTGATAAAGAGTGTTTAATGGCTTTTCAAAAATTGAAAGAGAATTTGATAAATGCACCCATAATCACCGCGCCTAATTGGAAACTTGATTTCAAATTGATGTGTGACGCAAGTGATTATGCGGTGGGAGCTGTGCTTGGCCAAAGGAAGAACAAAATTTTCCATGCTATTCATTATGCGAGCAAAGTTTTGAACGATGCTCAAATTAATTACGCAACAACCGAAAAAGAGTTGCTCGCAATTGTATATGCATTGTGTAACACGGTGAACTGACTTTTAGGGTTTTTGTATCCAAATGTGCGGATAGCAAGAGTCGCCACCGACTTTTATTTTTATCCAATTAAGGGAAGGTAAAAGTAACAGAAAAAGACCTTCGTTAGATTCTGAGTTCGGGAGAATGGTTATGAAAAGGGAAGGTATTAGCACCCCTTTCCATCCGTAGTTATCTACGGGCTCTTAGTTGCTCTAGATCACTTTTTAAAATTGCTTTCTGTGTGTTTGACAAAAAATGTTTTGAAAAGGCATTTCGCTTTGACTTTGTAATGACTCATGTGGGAGTGTATACAAAGTGTTCGGAAATGTTTTGTTTTGAAAAGAGTTTGAACTTTGACAAAAATGTGAGGTGTGAAAAGCATTTGATTTGAGCAAGCAACTAAAAGTCTTATTACCTACTCAGAATCGGTCATTTTCATGTTATTTTACGTTCCTTTAGAATAGCGCTATCCATACCATTAGTTGGTAGGTAACCCTATTCGTTGGATGTAAGCGGGACATTTGAAGGGACATCGGATGGTCATAGAAAGCAACTTGTAGGAAGTATCCTAGCACATTCGAAGGGACTATCATCATTTTTCGTAGGCGACAATCGAGGGTCAAGATCATGTATTCGGAGGCGACATCATGGGTCTTATGATCTTTGTATCGAAGGGACTATGATGATTTGTTTGGAAGGCAACGGTGCTAGAATACCTCTACGTTCGAGGGACATGACCATTTGGAATTCGTAAAGGCAACGAGAGAGAATTACCCTAAGGGGTGCATGTGTGAAAGAAGTGTGTTGGATTCAGAATATGTTATCTTGAAAATTAGTGGGCTATGTTCAATTTTAATCTTGCCATACACGCCTAATTACTAGCAATTTATAGGGTGCGGAAAGTAAAATGCGGAATGTAAAGTGCGGAAAGGTAAATGTCCTACGCTATTACAAGGCTTTGGGGCAGATACATAATTTAAAATGCGGAAAATAAAAGTCCTAAATTAAGCTATTACATCCCATAGACAGTTACATTATTGGAAAATAATATGATAAAATGATAAAGAGAAAATCGTCTGAACCGGATCAACCTGTACAAAAAGAAGAAATCGGAAAATGCAATATGAATCGAACAAGAGAAAAAATGTTAGAAAAATGCAAATTTTAATATGAGAAAAATTCTTATATGCTGGAAATAAGATAAATAAGTTAAAATAATTTTTTGGGATTTTTTAGATGCAATTTAATAATTTAAAATAAATTTACAATGATTTAAATGCTAAATTACAAATAAAAATAAATATGCATGCAAAAATATGTTTTTTAATTTATTAAATTAAATAAAGTTTTTCTGAAAATAAATGCAAAAAGAAACTTAATTTTTGATAATTTTTAAATGCAGAATAAAATATTGAAAAGAAATTAAAACAATGCAAAATATTAAAAAAACATGAAAATATGAAAATAATTGAGTTTGTGAAAAAGAAAACAAAATTGGCCTTGGCATGGTTCGAACTTCGGCTTTCAAACCTTGAGATCCCTTGCTCGACCAATCGAGCCATCGCGCGTGTGTTTAGAAACTGGAATGAGTGGATTATACGCGTCGCCTTCCCATTGTTTCCTCCTTCGCGCCAGACTTTGTCTTCTTCGACGGAATATTTGAACACATAGCGCCGGCCTCAAGGCGACGCTTATAGCCTTTACCCACGGATTATTTCCGTAGCTACATCCTCGCAAATCAAAAGTCCAAAATACGCAATATAAATTTGTTATGGGACCAGATCGATTGCTTTCAACCTCCGAATTCGAATATGGCTTCGGTTTTGGCCAATTTTTCCTGAATCGTCTGATCCTAATTCAGAACTCAGAAAACCTAACAATGGCGGATTACGATTCTGGTACTTAAAGTCACTCTTCCATTAAGAAACTTACCTTATCCTCACCTTCCCTCTAAAAAGGATGATGCTAAGCACTATGCTCGGTTTATGGATATTTTTAAGCATGATCATACACGAAATCCTCAGCCGAGATGGATGCCTGGATGCAAGGATCCGGGATAGGTCTCGGCCATCAGGGGAGAGGTTTATATCCGACTTGATCTCGGGAGAGTCAAGGAGCTTTCGCCTAAGTTCGCCTCGGCAGTTACTCCAGCAAAGAACGATTGAATATACGTTATGAAGATGAAGAGTTCCTAAAGTCTTTATGAGACGTTACTAGTGAATGATTACAAGCTGAAACAGCTGGTTCCTTGCCTTAAAGCCATGGTTAATGTGCTAAGGCATTACGGAAGGAAGGAAATAGCCTCATGGAGGCATTGATATAAATAGGCTCCCATGGATAAGCAAGACAATGATAAGCTTGAACTCGAGTTACGACACTTGAGTTTCCAAACCCTAAACAATATCTTTAATCGTGTTTTCCGCAAGAACATTGGCGCCCACCGTGGGGCCCTGTGAAATCAATCCCAGTCGCACAAACATAACGACAAGCACGATTTACAATGTCTCAAGCCTCACCACCACCAACGGATCCTCCGGATCTAACCCGCTTGCGGGCTATGATTGATGACCCACGCCAAGATAACGAAACTTTACAAGACAATGTTCAAGCTCTTCACCGAAGAGTTTGACGACGCAGAAGAGACGGAAGGAGAACTTTGGAGCCACCTTTGTCCTGTGCAACTGGGAGGATGCCGTGCTCGATAACTTCAAACCCCTGCTCGCATCGTATGATGGCAAGACAGATCCACAAGAGCATATTATAGCTGTCAACAACACAATGGCACTCATCTGAGCAACCGATTCCCTTATGCAAGTCGATGGCCGGCACCTTTAGAGAATCACCTGGGTATATGGGCTGCCTCGGTGTCCATAGTAAGCTATCAAGATTTCAACCGAAAGATTATCCAAGAAGCTACTAATCGACACCGCAAGGTGGCCAACACCTCCTTTTCAACGTAGCAACGCCTTCCGAGACACTCCGAGATTTCATGGCCGATTTAACGAGGAGACTATCAAGGTCTCGCACCCTAATCAGAGATATTTGTAGTCACAAAGACGCCTAAAAGCCGAGTTCAATGAGTCTTTGGCCCAAAAGCCCGCCAAGAGCATGGACGAGATCATTACTCGGGCCGAATGCTACGTAAAAGGAGAGGAAAGTAACATGGAGAAACGTGCGCGGGATTCTAAAGACAAAGGATCGGGACGCGACGAGCGAGCCCGGCCCCGAGATGCACCTGCCGCCGGATCGGCCTCGGACCGCGCCGCCACCATCGCCCGGTTGGCTTTCGGCTCCAAGGAGACGTTCACACCTCTTAACGCCAGAAGGGAGGATATCCTCCGGGACATCCATCACCTGAAGCTGCTCACCCCACCTTACAGCAGTAGGTGGACAGTCAACACAGTCTTAGGAAGTGATCCGGAAGCATGGTGTGAGTTCCATCGTCTGAAGGGGCACACCACAGAAGCTTGTATACAGTTACGAAGAGAGATTGAGAAATTAATTCAGAGAGGAAAGCTGTCAACATACGTAAAGGAAGACCCTGAGATCCAAAGAAGCGAGACTCATCCTCAAACGGACTCGGCTCGATTCCTTGCCTAAGAAAAAGGGTGTGGAAGAAGTAAAGGAAGCAAGATCGACCCGACACACTCTCAACACCATCTCGGGGCTTGCAGGAGGTGGCTCCACCAGCCCGCCAGAAAAGGTATGCTCGTGGCTCCGCCAGTGTCAGATCGAACCTCAAAATTGATTCCGGAGTGATAACCTTTCGCGGAAGATGCTAAGGAAGTCCCGCCACATGAGAACGATCCCATGGTGATTGAAGTACAACCGGATCGGGGTGTCAAGCGTGTTTTGATCGATCCGGAAGCTCGGCGGATGTCCTTTATTGGGAGGCCTTCAAAGGAATGGGGTTCGAGCCAAATGAATTGCTTCCCTTTAGCGGACACTTGTCGGTTTCTCCGCGAGGTGTACAAGTCCCGGGTACTCACCGACTACCTTTGGAGAGGAAGAAAATTCCAAAGTCGTTCGTGTTAGGTATCCGGTGGTTAATCGCGTCACCCTACAACATCATCATTGGGAGACCTTCGCTCAATGCACTTGAGGCAAGATTGTCGACAATCGCTCCTAACTATGAAGTACCCTCGGTAACGGACGAGTCGGGTTGTCCGTGGTGACCGTGGCTGGCTCGAAATGCTATAAAGATAGTTTGAAAGCCAAGAAAAGTCAGACCGCCGAGGCCTCTCCAAAGCACGAAGTCGGTATGGTCGACATCGATCCAAGAGACGGAACGGGTGAGGAAGGACTTACCCTCGTGAGGAGGTCAAAGAGGTCCAGATCGGGCCGCTGTTTCACAAATTACCCATCTCGAACTCAATTGACGAAGGAGGAGGAGACCGAAATAGTCCGGTGTTGAGACAAAACCCGATCTCTTTGCCCGAAGCCATCGATATGCCGGTATTGACCCGCAGATCATGTGCCATCATTTATCCATCGACCCGGATCAAACCAAAGGTCAGAGGAAGCGGAAGATGGGAGAAGAAAGAGGACAGTGCCGAGGAAGTGGGAAAATTGTTAAAGGCGGTTTCGTTAAAGAGGTGCAATACCCAACTTGGTCGAACGTTGTTATGGTAAAGAAGAAGAATGGCAAATGGAGGATGTGTGTAGACTTCACCGACCTAAACAAAGCATGCCCGGGATCCCTATCCTCTTCCTCACATTGATCGGTTGATTGATAGTTCCTCCGCTTCCTCCCGAGTTTTTGGATGCATATTCGGTACAACCGATCCGAATGAACCCTACCGATGCGCCCAAAACCGCCTTCATGATGTAAAGGAAGAATTTCTATTACAGGTTATGCCATTTGATTGAAGAACGCCGTGCGACCTACCAAAGACCGATGGATATGGTGTTTGCCTCGATCGGTAGGAATATTGAGGTGTACGAGACGACATGGTGATCAAAACCGGACAGGCGCATCATGTCATTGACATCGTGAGACATTTGCGGCGTTAAGAAAGTTCAATATGCGCTTGAACCCGACAAGTGTACGCTCGGAGTTCAGCGGAAAGTTCTCGGTTTCATGCTCACAATCGCGGCATTGAGGCCAATCCGCATAAATGCCAGCGATCATTGACATGCTAAGCCCGGCCTCGATCCGGAAGTATAGCAACTAACCGCCGCTTGGCGTTGTCTCATTTCTTGTCTTGTGTGTGACAAATCTATTCACTCTTCTCGCAATTAAAAAGAGAGCTCGCTTGAATGGACGGAAGCATGCGAAGAAGCATTCAAGGATAAAGCGACATTATCGCCACCTCCGTGTTAGTCGACCCAAAGAAGGCTCCTCAGCTGATACTGCACTGGCAGGTCTCGAGGGGCGATCACCGCTGGTCCAGATACGTAAGAGGGAGAGTCCGTGTACTTTGTAAGCAAGGTGTTGAGGAGCGTAAACCGATATCGAAGATAGAGAAATTGGCGCTGGCACTTGTGACGATCGCCTCAAAACTCCGACACTATTTCCTTGGACATCCCGCCCGTAAAGACTAATTATCCTTTAAAACAAGTGTTCAAGAAGCCGGATTTGCGGTGGAGGATGGTGTCTTGGGCCGTGGAGCTATCGAGTATGAAATCGCCACCTCGTATCAAGATCAAATCCCGCCTTTAGCCGACTTCATGATCGAACTAACCTCCCACGGAAAGGATTCTACTCAAGTGTGGGTTCTATCTGTCGACGGCCCTCTAACCTCAAGGGCGCGGGGGTAGTGTTGGAAGGTCCAGGAGAGATAGTTCTTGAATACTTTTGCTTTGATTCTCCACAAGTAACAACCAAGCATACGAAGCTCATACGGGTCTAAGGCTGGCTCGAGGTCGGAGTGACACATTTGCTAGTCCGCACCGATTCACGCTAGTGGTCGGACAAGTGGACGGATCATTTCGTAAAAGACGCTACTGGAGAGATATTTGAAACAAGCCCTTATGTTGAGTCGACGATTCGAGGCGCTTGAGATACGCATGTGGCCCGGAAGAAAATACCCGGTGACCTTCTATCCCGCTACGCCTAGGATTCGGGATAAACAAATCGGTCATCCGTGAAATACTTCCCGTGCCTAGTATCGAAAGAAGAATCCTTGATGGTTTGTGGGGACAACGACGGTGGATGAGCCCGATCATCCGCTTTCTACAACAAGACATATTGCCTGGATGAAGAGAAAGCTAAACGATCGAAAATTTCATCCCGGTTCGTAATGGAGTCGTGAAACTATACCGGTTAGACGTGCAACACCCATGCCGCGCTGTCGGGGGGATATGTCAAGAGTGAAGGAAGTGCATGAGGGGCTGTGGAAATCATGGTGGAGGTAGAGCCTTAGCAAGTCGGATCGGGCCGGGTACCACGGCCTACTTTAGCAAAGGATTGTCAAGAGTATGTGACTCGATGTACAAAATGCCGATGTTTGCCCCCTATCCATACTCCACCGAGTTCTTGCATACCGCTCGTCCCGTGGCCTTTTATCGCTGACATCTTGGGGCCGCTCCCGGCTCCGGACAATTGAAGTTTTTGATCGTGGCGAGATTATTTTACTAAATGGGTAGAGGCGGAGGTCAGATCTCGGATCTCCAGATCGGGTTCGGCTTTTTATCGGAGCATCATTTGTTTGGGCTACCTCGGTTATAGTTTCGACAACGGAACACGCTTTGCAAAGACCTCGGTAGTAGAATTTTGTAAGGATCTCGGATTCAAAACAGTTTATATCTCAGAGAACATCCGCAGCGAACGGGAAGCGGAATCGGCCAACAAGGTCATACTAAATGCAATTAAGAAGAAATTGACTCGCCAAGGGTCAGGAAAGATTGCACAAGTCTTATGGGCCTACCATACCACGCTCACTCCACAACCTGTGAGACTCCTTTCAGATGGTTTTGAGCCGATGCCATGATCCCGTAGAGGTAGTTTTACCCTCTTGGCGGGAAAGCTTTGAAGAGGAGGCTAACAACCAGCCTTGAGTGAGGAAGCAGATTTACTAGATGAAATAAGGGATGCAAGACATATCCGGAAGCAAGAAGAAAGGTAGAATGACCAGGTTTCAACTTACGAGTTAAACAATGAGGGTTCAAAGTCGGAGATCCGTACTCAAGAAGGTGACCGACCCTCCAAGAAAGGTAAGCGGATTCCAACGGGAAGGACCGCTCTGTGGTCTCGAAGAATTGCAAACGGAGCCTATAAACTAGAGACATTAGACGGATCAGACCGCCAAGAACTTGAATGTTGCCAACCTTAAATTTTATTTCGCTTAAAAATGCTTATGTAAGAATAATTGTGCACTCTTTTCCCAGGCAAGGGCCGTGGTTTTTAATGAGGCATCTATCTAATGAAATTATATTGCAAAGATCTCGATGGCGAAATGGCGACGCATCACGAGCTCGGTCCAAAGATCCTCTCGCCACGTAAAGGCTCGCTCCCACGAGGAATACCCTTGGTCAACCTCGGCTCGAGGCTCGAACCCTATGGCGACGCGTCCGAGCTCGGCCCAAAGATCGCCTCTCGCCACGTAAAGGCTCTGCTCCCATGGAATACTCCTTGGTCAACCCCGGCTGAGGCTCAACCCATGGCGACGCGTCCGAGCTCGGCCTAAAGATCGCCTCTCGCCACGTAAAGGCTGCTCCCACGAGGAATACCCTTGGTCAACCTCGGCTTGAGGCTCAACCCTATGGCGACGGTCACCGAGCTCGGCCTAAAGATCGCCTCTCACCACGAAAGGCCTGCTCCCATGGAATACCCTTGGTCAACCCTCGGCTTGAGGCTCGAACCCTATGGCGACGTGTCACCGAGCTCGGTCTAAAGATCGCCTCTCGCCACGTAGGCTGCTCCCACGAGGAATACCCTTGGTCAACCTCGGCTGAGGCTCAACCCTATGGCGACGCGTCACCGAGCTCGGCCTAAAGATCGCCTCACCACGAAGCCTGCCCATGGCATACCTGGTCAACCTCGCCGAGGTCCCGAACCCTATGGCGACGTCGCTAAGCTCGGTCTATGATCGCTTTCAAGTCACGAAAGGCCCTATTACCATGGGGAATACTCTTCGAACGACCTTCAAAAATGAATGTAATCGAGTTGCATCGAGCGCCCATCAACACTCTTTCCGCCTCGAAACCGATATTACCGGAAGCGTATGTTGGGATTGTGAACAATTGTTATGTGATTTTCTCTAAAAACCATTAGGATTGCTCGTCACATCCTATGGCTCGGGGGGCTCATAAGTACTACATAAAAGTTCACAATTATGCACGAAATGAACAAAAGGCAAAACTAACTTGGAAATTAATAGCAAAATTGAAAGCAATTAAAATAACCCTAGGCAAATATTCGAGTACAAAATGCATCCACCACAAGGATGACTAACTATGAAAATTCTAAACAACAAAGAAGTCAAGGGTTGGGGTTAGCGGAGTTGGCATCCACCTTAGCATTTTCTTCACTAATGGTGGTCTCGCTATCATCTTCATCAACCTCCACCAGCTTCCCATCAACAATAGTCTTGAAGAAGTCAACCTCCGAGATGTCTATGTCGGGGTAAAGGCAACTGACTTGAGCTTTAGCCCGGTCAAAAGCTATGTCCCCGGCATCTAACATACCCATCTGGGAGTTCTTCAATGCTTCCTGCAGCTCGGAGCATGATTTTTCGAGTTCAAACTTGGTGGACATTTGGCAGCTCATCTTCCAAAGTCTTTATTCGCTTGTCGCCTCCGAATTCTCTTCAAGACTTGTAATGTTGCCACCGCTCGGATAGTTTGTTTTGAATACGCCGCTGGCTACCGAGAAGGAATTGCTCGTTGTCGCTAACCTCTTGATTTCGCCTCTAACTCCGCTTTTTCTCCACATGATCACCGATTCAAACAGACTGGTGAGCACAAGACACCTCATAAGGTACGAGCTCATTGATTGGTGATCCGCTAGAACCCAAACCAATTTGTTCACGCCGGTTGTGGCGCTGAGGTGGTCATACAAAACTTAAGGTCGTCAAGTCGGCAGCCCGTAATCGATTCTCAAGAAGCTCGCCGTAGCTATCACCAACTTCCTTCAAAGAAATTGAAATGGCCCATCCTGAGTTGGTTTCGCTCCCATAATGGTCTTCGGCTTTTAGGATAGACTGGGTCGGTTCAGTTCACCGGCGCTCAAAGGAGAGGCGGTAATGGTGTTTGTTTCGCAGCAAGATCACGGGTCGTGGTGTTCTTTTTCTTCTTGGGACGCGACTTCCAACCCGCCAAATGGACTTGGTCTCGAGGGACCACCTTTGCCCATTCGGGCAGCACGGGCTTCAGCCATTAGCTTCCTCTGTTCCTTTACGGATATATCACTCATCTTATCTGTGGAAAATAAAATGAGGAAAGGAAGTTAAACATACAAATAAAGTATAGAATAGAAAGATAGTCGAGAAGTTTTACCTAGGAAGCCTGGGACTTCCTTGGGAGATGTAAGTAAACTTGACCCGAATCGGTCCGAAAGAGTCCGAATTTCTAAAGAGAGGATCTCGTATCACTCAAGTTGTCGTGAATCAAACCGAGATAGGGAGTGGATCACAAGTCCAAGACAAAGGGAACTTATGATGCCCGCCGAGCCATAAATAACATAGGGCACCGAGACCCACATCTCACTTGATAAAGCGCCTTTGTAGCCTTTAAAATTGAGGTATAGGCTTGAGGAAACTTTTTCGGGATGCCACCGATAGCAACCCGCTTCCTGCTGCTTTTATTTCAAAAGAGAAGAATAATCCAATGGTGGGGTTATAGATGGGTCCTAAGAATTACTCAAGGTCCGGATGAAACCCCATGTTAGGACGAAGTTGGAAGGAGCTAGGTTGATGGTGCGGAGGATATCGCCAAGTCGGAGAGTGGGAATTGAATGCCAAATTCCTCGATCACTCCCGATAAAAGTAAAACCACCTCGCTTCAACTCCCGAGGACGGATCATACGTACACTCTCCGCATTCACAGATTCTAGAATCACATCATCTTCGCCTCCGTTGACGAGACACTGTAGGGAACGGCGCGCGATCTCTTCATCTTGTATTAGGTTCGCTTAAAGCCAATGCCTTCCTTTGATCGACGGTTGGTTTCATTATTAGCTCCACCGAACCTCAAGAGTCGTGGTCGAATCACTTTAAGTAAAACTTCAAGACAAACCCCGCTCCACAACTCTCTTTAGGTCACCGTCCTTTGACATTCCTCACCTCACGCATGCATTCTTCGAACAGGTTTTTCGCTTCGCCTCCTAAATGGATTTTATGACCGAGGTCATCGTGATTCCCTAATAATGACCATGTTCGTGATTGAAACTAAAATAGTATAGAAGAGAAGGTACCGAGTTGATGATTGATTGCTTGTGAGGGTTTTTGAAGCGCCCCGACGGCAAGAATTGAAGTAGGTTTGAGAAAATGTAGAGGAGGAATTTGGAAGGCGAATAAATGGAATATGATGAGTTGAAGGGAAAAGTGGCATAAAATCAGGTTTTTCCTCTTATAAGATCAATCCAAAGCCTGTGACCGCTGGGTGTCACGTGTTGCATTTTTAATAATAATAATATGTGATACATCTCGCTAAGGGATTAAAGGTTCAAACTGTTTGGTCGACACGGATTCAAGAAGCTTAAAACCGAGCGACCAAGGGGGCTTATGATCATACACGAAATCCTCAGCCGAGATGGATGCCTGGATGCAAGGATCCGGGATAGGTCTCGGCCATCAGGGGAGAGGTTTATATCCGACTTGGATCTCGGGGAGAGCCGCGAGGACGGTTTCGGCCGGAAGTTCGCCTCGGCAGTTACTCCAGAAAGAACGATTGAATATACGTTATGAAGATGAAGAGTTCCTAAAGTCTTTATGAGACGTTACTAGTGAATGATTACAAGCTGAAACAGCTGGTTCCTTGCCTTAAAGCCATGGTTAATGTGCTAAGGCAGTTACGGAAGGAAGGAAATAGCCTCATGGAGGCATTGATATAAATAGGGCTCCCGCCGGCGGGATAAGCAAGACAATGATAAGCTTGGAACTTGAGTTACGACACTTGAGTTTCCAAATCCCTAAACAATATCTTTAATCAGGTTTTTCCTGCAAGAACAAAGCAATTGCAAGTTAATATTCCATTCACCGAGGCATTAGAGCAAATGCCGAAATATGCAAAATTCATGAAGAACATATTGACAAAAAAGAAGCGGTACACGGATCAAGAAACTATAATGGTTGATGTGTTGTAGCGATAATTCAACGCACTATTCCAAAAAGAAAGTGATCCGGCGTAACCTGCCTGCTACCATGGGGATGTCTATGTCGGCAAAGGATTAATTAATTTGGGATCAAGTATCAATTTGATTCCATTATCCATTGTAAAGAGGTTGGGGAGATTGAATTAAAGTCTACAAAATGATGTTGTAATTGGCGACAAGTCTATTACCAAGACGGTGTAGCTTTAGACTTGTTGGTAAAAGTAGACAAATTCTTTTTCCGTTGACTTTGTTGTGATAGATATGGAAGAAGATGTGGATGCACCTCTAATTCTAGGCCATCCATTCATGAAAACAGCTAGAATGATGATTGACATTGATGACGGTTTAATGAAGGTGAGGGTTCAAGATGAAGAAATTTGCTTTAATCTTTTTGAAGCAATGAAGCATCTAATTGATAAGAAAGATTGTTTCAAAATTGATGTTAACGAGGAAGCAACCCAAGAAGTGAATGATGATGATGATAGTCGAGACCTTGAGGAGTGTTTGGAAGGAATAGAGATTTCCAAAGAAATGCACCCATGGGAGGAAGAAGTGGAAATTTTGAAAAATGACCCTAAAGATGAAGAGCCAAAGCTTGAGTTGAAAGCACTACCATCTCACTTGAAGTATGTGTTTCTAGAGGAGGGAGGTAAGAAACCCGAATCATTAGTAATACATTATCGGAGAAGGAGGAGGGAAGCTTAATTCAAGTTTTGAAATCTAACAAAAATGCGATTGGGTGGGTTTTAGCCGATTTGAAAGTGTTAGTGTTTTTAAGTTGGCATTATGTTTGGTAAAACTAGGCTTTAGCAATGTCATGATGGATGTCATGACATTCAGAGATTGAAGCTAAATCCTACCTGCTAAGGATGTTAAAAGACACTGAATCGAAGCTAAAGTCAGGCCGAAATTTCAGAAAATGCATCGATGTTATAATGATGTTATGACATTCAGGTGACATTCTGCTCGAACTGCTTGTTCCCGAGATTTTCGTGAAGTTTGTTGAGCTGCTAAATATTGTTTTTCTGTTATTAGAAAGCATGCTCACATGGATGCTAGGTTAAACTTAATTAAACCTAAATTGGTTGTTGGAAAGACCATGTTTTTAGGAGTAAATTAAGTGAACCCTAGCTATCTTTATGGAAGCCCAAGACCAAGTTTCGTGGATCGCTTCTATAAAAGGAAAAGAACCCTTACAACCGTGTTGCCTTTGAATGTATTCAAGAGATAGCGGCTTGGTTTGTGTACGTTAGGATTTGTAACATTGTAATTGTGTAATTTAGTTTCTTTGTGAGCCAAGCAACTATCAATTGATAAGTGCATTGGACTAGGATTTGTCAGAAGGATAGTTTATCACCAAAGCTTTAAAGCACGAGTGTTTGTCTCTTGATTGAAGCTTTGAAGCAAGATCAAGATATTTTATTGAAGTGTGTCTTCACAATTCAATTAGTCAATAGGTTGATATCACCGCCGTGATTGAGGGGAGTGAGTAGAACTCATATCTAAGTAGGACTTAGGTAAAAGGGTCATTGGGTAGTGATTAAGTGAGAAGGTCACAACCGTGTGTTGTAGGGTCTTCGAATTGATATCGCTAATAGTGAACTTTCTCCCGGCTTGGTAGCCCCCGATGTAGGTTTGTTGAACCGAACTGGGTGAACAACTTATTGTGTTATTTATCGTCAGATGCATCGTGTGAAATTGCTAACATAGTGTCGACATCGTGTCATAACATTCTCTCGGACATCAAGTATCCCGCCAGAATTTCAATTGGCATCGCAGTGCACCCCGCTTGTTATTTCGTGAGATCTAGGATAATAGTTTCGCGTAATGGATAAAGAAGGAGGATTTGGAGGAAGACCACCTATTCGGATGGGTCTAATTATGATTATCGGAAACCTCGTATGGTTGCCTTCTTAAGATCAAGGACATTAAAGCTTGAGAGTCACCGATAAAGGATGGAAACATCCCACCAAGCTTGAGAAAGATGACACTACTGCCTTGAAACCCGAGGAGGAATGGAGCAAAGAGGAAGAAGAGCTAGCTCTAGGGAACTCTAAAGCATTGAATGCCTGCTCAATGGTATTGACAGAATATCTTCGATCGGTTCATCAATGTGAGCCGCCAAGGATGTTTGGGACACTCTTAGAACTACTCATGAGGGAACATCCAAGGTGAAGATGTCAAGACTTCAGATGCTCACTACCAAATTTAAGAATTTGAAGATGAAGGAAGATGAGAATATTCATGAATTTCACATGAATATTTTGAAATTGCCAATGTCTCGTGAGCACTTGGTGAAAAGATGTCAAGAGAAGTCGTGAGAAAGATTCTCGATCCTTGCCTAAGAGATTTGCAATGAAAGTCACCGCAATAGAGGAGGCTCAAGACATCGCACCTTGAAGGTTGAAGAACTTATTGGATCCCTTATGACTTTTGAGATGGGAATCGGAACTGCTGACAAGAAAAACAAGAGCATAGCACTTGTATCCAACATCAAGAAGGATGCAAGGTGGAAGATGAAGAGAAGATATCCAAGCTATTGCCATGCTTGGAAGACAGTTCAACAAACCGATCAGAGGATTGATCCAAAGTCAAGGTCAAATGTCAAGGACATTCCATCCGACATTAGCGATCTTATGACTCAAGCAGAAGATCCAAGTCGAGGAAAAGGAAGTCAAGGCAAGAAAGTCCAATGCCATGAATGTGAAGGATTTGGACATATTAGAGTGAATGTCCCACCTTCAAGAAACAAAAGAAAGGAATGGTCGTCACTTGGTCCGATGGTGATTCGTGAAGTGAACTGAGGAAGAAGGTGCCAAACTTGTCACCGCCTCTCCGGAGTGTACAACTCGATATGGATTCTAGTGATGAGGAAGTGACATTTGAAGAGCTTGCTGAAAACTACAGTGAAGTCGTATAAAAATGGTGAAGCATGTCAAGAAATGAGGAGCGTAAAAGTCGATTGAGAAGTGGAAGTCGAGAATGTGAAGTTGAAGGTCGAGAAAGAGGAAAACACAACCACTATAAATCACCTCAATAGTGATATTGTTATGTCAATTCCAAACTTGATCGATGTCAAATCACAAAATGTTGACATCCTGCATCGATAAGTTGGAAGAAATTCTTCACTTGGACAGAATGCGTGAAATAAGCATGGTCTAGGATATGTGGTCGAAAAGCAACCTGGTGACATTAAGAAGAAGAGACATAGGAAAACAATGTCAAAGCAGTGTCACAACCCAAAACAGAAATGTGTCCGCTCAGCATGTGACGCAAAGAGATTTGCAACAACTGTGAATGGAACAAACCGAAGTCAATGACAAAGAAGATGTCATACCACAAGCCAAAGGAATGTGTCCGCCACATGGTATATGAAGACTAAGAAGTTTGTCTATAACAAAAGGAAGAACAGACTAATAGACCAATGTCAAAGCAGATGTCACAACATTGGGTGCAACATCAAAATCATAGAAACATGAACAAACAGCTTCAAAGATGGAGATGTCATTATTGTGGAAGGTTTGGTCACATAAAATCTTTCTCCTACGACTTCATGGATATCCTAATCAAGGGTCTTATGTGAAGCCTAAAACCAACAGGTATCATACTCTCAACAAAGGAAGAAGAACTGCTGCCCGGTAGCTAACACTTCTTAGTGTGTCTACCAAGAAAGATTGGTACTTTGACAAAGGTGTTCCAAGCACACGACCGGAGAAAGAAATCTACTTAAAGATGTTAAACCTCACCGCCGGGCTTTGTTACTTTTGGAGATGGGGCTAAAGGAGAAATCAAAGGTATTGGAAACTCAAACCGTCCAAGTTCCAAACCGAATGAAGTGTCGGTAAAAGGTTTGACCGCAAATCTCATTAGCATAAGTCACCTATGTGATATGGGTCTCACAACAACTTCACTAAGTCTCGAATGTCTTGTAATCAATGATGATCAAGTAGTGATTATGAGAGGAGTCAGATCAAAGGACAACTGCTACAAGTGGGAATCTTAAAGCACCACTCTGTCCTCTATGAGTTCCACAGACAAAGATGAAGAGGAAGTAGAGTTGTGGCAGCAAGTATCCGGTCATCTACACCTCGTAGGAATGAAGAGGTTCATAGGGGAGTCAAGGATACCAAGATTGTTCATAGACAAAAGGAAAATCTGTGGTAAGTATAAGGCTGAACAGGAAGTCAGAATGTCACTCTCCATGTCTAGACACCTGACCACTTGTAAGGTAATCAAGCAAAGTACTAGGATCCGCATGAAAGGATAACCAAGTGTCTTATTGTCAAAAGATACATGAGAGGAGTCCGAATGAAACCCTTTCATGAGGGAAAAGATCATGGTGGCATCCATCTATGTTAATAACATAGTATCCGGAGGAATGTCGACACATTGATGAAAGACTCAACAATTCCTTCACAAAGCAAATATGCAAGGAATTATGTTAAGAAGCTTGATTGAATCATGGCAGCTACACTAGGACTCTCACCCTTCCACACTTGAAGTTATCCAAGAAAATAAGTGGAGAAAGTGTTGATAAATGCTTGTGTGAAAGCTCAAGGATGGTTCATCTTGAGAAACCATCCTGCTTTGGGTCGCAAGAAGCAAAACCGTATTCTCGATAAAGTTGAGACCGATCACATAGCACCGGTAGCAATTGTTCTCGATGATCCGGATGAAGCAGATGTCGATCGAATACAATGTCATAGTGATGTCATGACATTGTACTATGACACTTTTACTAAAGTGCTTGAGACTAGCCACTTGAAATGTTAAGGGCAAGTTGGGTAATTGTCCAAATGAGGGATTGTAGCAATTAACCTTGCATACAACAAGGAATGGAAAGGATCTTTTTCTTCAAGTATTTATAAGTAGGTTATTTAAGTATTTTCCTCTTATTTTTAAAAGGTCCAAGAATAGGAAGAGACTCCTTCATATAATAGTTTCTTCTTTTGAAAGTATCATACTTCCTTCATCTAAAAGAAACTTTCAAAACCTCTGCCATTCTCACTCTCATTTCCTCAAAATCTTCCAGCAAAATATGTTTTCATCATCTTCATCTTCTCAAAAATCGGGTTCATCATCTCCCCGCCATGGATGAAGTTAGGCAACATCGATGACATGCAAGTTGAAGCTCGAGAATCACAATGGCCATGCACCTTAAAAGGTCAAGAAATTGCGCATAAGGAATGCAAGAAGGACGCAAGCATCATCTTCGTAAGACTTCGCACCATCCTCTTCTGCTCCTCAAAATGGTAAACACAGAGGAGTCTAGGGTCGGCATATAGCCATTGCTAGATTGGTAACCGTGATCCTCAATGAAGACCAACTGCTCGGGTTTCACCTCTAAATGAAAAGTCTCGCTAGCCCTAGCTTAGCAGCTTGATCCAGATGTCATAGAGAATGTCAAGACATCCGTGATCATGTTGATTCTCCGCCAAGAATGTGTTGATCCTTCAAAGATTCCGAGTATTAATGATGCTTGTAATGAAACCCCGCCGCTAATGAAGATGTGATTGATGATGTTCTTGAGGAATCTCCACTAAGTGTATTTCGATGAAACCCTCACGACTATATCTCCGATAGTATCCTAGAAGAGACTCCAGAGAAACCACAGGATAATCTTGAAAAGTCTCTGCTCAAGATTCCGAGAATTTGATGAAACCCTTGTCATAGACCGATGAAGTGTTCTCAGACAATGACCTCATTGCCAATGTTAATCCTAGCATTGCAAAGAGGATGATGAGAAGAAAGAGAAAACAAGTCGTCTCAGAGCCCCGCCAAAGAAAAGGGTGGAAGATGTGCATAAGACTGAAAAGTATTCCATATCGGAACCTCTACAAAGAAATGTAGAGTAAAACTGTTGGTGACTCTAGACAAAAGAGAACACCTATTGTTAAAAAGAGGAAGGAACTCGAACCTCGTGGAGTCCGATCATGACTCGAGTTTGATGTCGAGGAGAATGTCACCGACATACATTCAAGAAAGAAGTCAACTCTGGAAAACTTTCCAAGGTGCCCAAGTGGCAATTGATAACATCTCATTCCATCATCCCGAAAGTGCGGAAGGTGGAAGTATGTTTGCTTAAAGAGGGTTGCACTAGAAAGAGAGTTGAACAAGAGTGCTTTAGAATGCAAGGAGATTGTTAACTGATTAAGGAGGCAGGATCGATGAAAATAAAGGAAGAAGCTCAAGTGTTATGAAGCTTTGAGAGAGTTTATTGTCAATCTCACAAATGACTGTGGGGATAGGAATTCTGATGACTACCAGACTGTGTATGTGAGAGGGAGGAAAGTCAGGTTTTCTCCAAATGTGATCAATAGATTCCTGGGTAGATCTGATAATACTCAGCCAGAGCTGGAGGAAACTGACAACAAGATTTGTCAAACCATCACTGCAAATCAAGTAAGACAAGGGCTCTAAAGGGAAAACTCGAAGCAAGTTGAGTGTCAAATTTGCCATACTGCATAAGATTGGTGCTGCAAACTGGGTTCCAACCAATCACAAATCCACCATTTCTAATGGATTGGGAAGATTCATTTATGCAGTAGGTACTCAGGCTACTTTTGACTATGGATCCTACATTTTTGATCAGACACTCAAGCATGCTAACAGCTATGCTATCAAAGGACCAATAGCCGCTCCTCCTCGTGTGGAATTATAATTGATCAAGATCCGACATTCTTGGTGACAGAGATTCACCGCAAGAGAGCCCTCGCTTGATTCCACTACAAACTGCTCCAAGGGAAGCATGTCCCAAACATTGTCATGACATCGCCGAGACATCAACTCCAAAGAAAATTTCGAAGGCAAATGTCATTGCGCTAAGAGCAACTTGCAAGGAGCTTGAAGCACGAAAGCAAAGTCCGAAGAGCTAATCTCTCAACTAGAGCAGACACGAGGTCGAGGATGAAGAGAAAGTCGATAATGATGTCATGGTGATGTCAAGATGATGATATTCGATGGTCGGTGTCAAGAAGGTTCTCAAGATGCTTCTTCCACAAAGCTTCTTCCGAGAAGAAAGCACTTGAGATGTTGCTCCTTGCCCTCGTTGTCGCTGCTTTGTCAATTATCCACAATTGTTTTCGCCTGCTTTGATTTTTGTATTTTCCCATTTGTGCTTTTTTTGGATGATTGTAAACATTATATCGACAGATGTATCCCTCGTATACCAATGCCGGTACTTAATTATTTGCGGTATACTTGTTTTTGGTACTGCTTGATTAAAAGTTTGGGGAACTTGTATTGTTTCCTTGGCCCTTTATGGCTAAAAAGGGAGAAGAACCACCGATAACAAGAGTATGGGACTTGGGACTTTGGGAAATTGTATGCCCAGTAGTATGGGACTTTGGGAAATTGTATGCCTGCTTAAAATTTTGTATATGTGGGCAATTGTGGAATTGTGGGATTTTTGTATGGGTAGAATTTATCTCTCTAAGTTCTAGTTACTTGAAGCTTAGGAAAGCTTAGGAAAACATAGAACTAGTTTATTGTCTTCACGCATAGGTTTTCGATGTGTTAGGTAGTTTTAGCCAAATGTGCCAAAGGGGAGTTTGTTAGTGTTTTTAAGTTGGCATTATGTTTGGTAAAACTAGGTTTTAGCAATGTCATGATGGATGTCATGACATTCGTGAGATTGAAGATAAATCCTACCGCTAAGGATGTTAAAAGACAACTCGAATCGAAGCTAAAGTCAGGCCGAAATTTGCAGAAAATGATCGATGTTATAATGTATATTATGACATTCAGCAGACATTCTGCTCATAACTGCTTGTTCCCGAGATTTTTCAGAAGTTTGTTGAGTGCTAAATATTGTTTTTCGTTATTAGAAAGCATGTCACGTGGTTGCTAGGTTAAACTTAATTAAACCTAAATTGGTTGTTGGAAAGACCATGTTTTTAGGAGTAAATTAGTGAACCCTAGCTATCTTTATGGAAGCCCAAGACCAAGTTTCAGATCGCTTCTATAAAAGGAAAAGAACCCTTACAACCGTGTTGCCTTTGAATGTATTGAAGAGATAGCAATTGTGTTTGTGTATCGTTAGGATTTGTAACAGCTTGTAATTGTGTAATTCTAGTTTCTTGTGAGCCAAGCAACTATCAATTGATAAGTGCATTGGACTAGGATTTGTCAGAAGGGTAGTTTATCACCAAAGCTTTAAAGCACGAGTGTTTGTCTCTTGATTGAAGCTTTGAAGCAAGATCAAGATATTTTATTGAAGTGTGTCGTCACAATTCAATTAGTCAATAGGTTGATATCACCGCTGTGATTGAGGGGAGTGAGTAGAACTCATATCTAAGTAGGACTTAGGTAAAAGGGTCATGGGTAGTGATTAAGTGAGAAGGTCAACCGTGTGGTGTAGGGTCTTCGAATTGATATCGCTAATAGTGAACTTTTCCCCGGCTTGGTAGCCCCTGATGTAGGTTTGTTGAACCGAATCGGTGAATAACTTATTGTGTTATTTATCGTCAGATTTATCGTGTGAAATTGCTAACATAGTGTCGACATCGTGTCATAACATTCTCTCGTGACATCAAGTATCCGCTGCCAGAATTTTAAAGGTATAAGCCCGCCTATTGTATGCATAACATCATGATGGAGGAAGAGTACAAACCGTAGCCCAACCTCGTGAGGCGCTTGAATCCGTGATGAAAGAAGTAGTTCAAAATAAGTAGTGAAGATGTTAGAAGCGGGATGATTGATCCGATTTCGATAGTACTTGGGTGATCCCTGCACGTGGTTCAAAAAGGAGGTTTGACGGTTATGTCGAATGACAAGGATGAACTAGTGCCAACAAGAAAAGTAACGGATGGAGAATGCATCGACTCACAAGGCTTAACAAAGCAACGAGGAAGGATCACTTTCCTCTTCCGCTCATGGACCAAATGTTGGAAAGGCTCGGACAACAATACTATTGCTTTTTGATGGTTATTCGGGTACAATCAAATATCGCTGAATCCGAAGATCACGAGAAAACGGCTTTCACATGTCCTTTTGAATATTCGCAGATAGGCGATGCTTTCGCTTATGCAATGCGTCGACAACATTTCAAAGATGCATGCAAGCCATATTTGCCGATTTGATTGAGAAAACAATTGAAGTTTTTATGGATGATTTCTCCGCCTTTGAGCCATTTGATTTGTGTTTGAAAATTTGAACACCGCCTGAAGAGGTGTGTGGATACCAATTTGGTCTTGAATTGGGAAAATGCAATTTCATGGTGACCGAGGGAATTTTCCTTGGCCACAAGATATCTTCAAGAGGAATGAAGGTCGATAAAGCAAAGATTGATGTAATCGAGACGCTCTCCACCTACCAATGTCAAAGGCATTCAGAGCTTAGGACATGCGAGATTCTATCGAAGATTCATCAAAGACTTCTCAAAGATAGCCAAGCCTTTGAGCAACTTGCTCAACAAAGATAAGTCCTTCTTATTTGATAAAGAGTGTTTAATGGCTTTTCAAAAATTGAAAGAGAATTTGATAAATGCACCCATAATCACCGCTACTAATTGGAAACTTGATTTCAAATTGATGTGACGCAAGTGATTATGCGGGAGTCTTGGCCAAAGGAAGAACAAAATTTTCCATGCTATTCATTATGCGAGCAAAGTTTTGAACGATGCTCAAATTAATTACGAACAACCGAAAAAGAGTTGCTCGCAATTGTATATGCATTGTGTAACACGGTGAACTGACTTTTAGGGTTTTTGTATCCAAATGTGCGGATAGCAAGAGTCGCCACCGACTTTTATTTTTATCCAATTAAGGGAAGGTAAAAGTAACAGAAAAAGACCTTCGTTAGATTCTCGAGTTCGGAGAATGGTTATGAAAAGGAAGGTATTAGCACCCTTTCCATCCGTAGTTATCTACGGCTCTTAGTTGCTCTAGATCACTTTTTAAAATTGCTTTCGGTGTTTGACAAAAATGTTTTGAAAAGGCATTTCGCTTTGACTTTGTAATGACTCATGGGAGTGTATACAAAGTGTTCGAAATGTTTTGTTTTGAAAAGAGTTTGAACTTTGACAAAATGTGAGGTGTGAAAAGCATTTGATTTGAGCAAGCAACTAAAAGTCTTATTACCTACCGTAATCGGTCATTTTCATGTTATTTTACGCCTTTAGAATAGCGCTATCCATACCATTAGTTGGTAGGTAACCCTATTCGTTGGATGTAAGCGGACATTTGAAGGGACATCGGATGGTCATAGCAACTTGTAGGAAGTATCCTAGCACATTCAAGGACTATCATCATTTTTCAGAGGCGACAATCGAGGGTCAAGATCATGTATTCGGAGGCGACATCATGGGTCTTATGATCTTTGTATCGGGACTATGATGATTTGTTTGAAGGCAACGGTGCTAGAATACCTCTACGCTCGAGGGACATGACCATTTGGAATTCAGAAGGCAACGAGAGAGAATTACCCTGGTGCATGTGTGAAAGAAGTGTGTTGATTCTTAATATGTTATCTTGAAAATTAGTGGGCTATGTTCAATTTAATCTTGCCATACACGCCTAATTACTAGCAATTTATAGGGTGCGGAAAGTAAAATGCGAATGTAAAGTGCGGAAAGGTAAATGTCCCACGCTATTACAAGGCTTTTAGTATACATAATTTAAAATGCGGAAAATAAAAGTCCTAAATTAAGCTATTACATCCCATAGACAGTTACATTATTGGAAAATAATATGATAAAATGATAAAGAGAAAATCGTCTGAACCGGATCAACCTGTACAAAAAGAAGAAATCGGAAAATGCAATATGAATCGAACAAGAGAAAAAATGTTAGAAAAATGCAAATTTTAATATGAGAAAAATTATTATATGCTGGAAATAAGATAAATAAGTTAAAATAATTTTTTGGGATTTTTTAGATGCAATTTAATAATTTAAAATAAATTTACAATGATTTAAATGCTAAATTACAAATAAAAATAAATATGCATGCAAAAATATGTTTTTTAATTTATTAAATTAAATAAAGTTTTTCTGAAAATAAATGCAAAAAGAAACTTAATTTTTGATAATTTTTAAATGCAGAATAAAATATTGAAAAGAAATTAAAACAATGCAAAATATTAAAAAAACATGAAAATATGAAAATAATTGAGTTTGTGAAAAAGAAAACAAAATTGGCCTTGGCATGGTTCGAACTCGCCCCGGCTTTCAAACCTTGAGATCCCTTGCTCGACCAACCGAGCATCGCGGTGTGTTTAGAAACCGAATGAGTGGATTATACGCCGCCTTCCCATTGCTTCCTCCTTCGCCGCACTTTGTCTTCTTCGATTTGAATATTTGAACACATAGGCCTCGGCGACGCTATAGCCTTTACCCACGGATTATTTCCGTAGCTACATCCCTCGCAAATCAAAAGTCCAAAATACGCAATATAAATTTGTTATGGGACCCAGATCGATTGCTTTCAACCTCCCCGACCAATATGGCTTTTTGGCCAATTTTTCCCGAATCGTCTCGATCCTAATTCGTAACTCGAAACCTAACAATGGCGGATTACGATTCGTACTTAAAATCAAATCGATTTATACGTAAACATTCTAAACATCAACACGAACAAGAATATGCAATCAAAATGTATTTACAATGCGTGAATCATAGAAATCGAGTTTTGATGAAAGTGATGCAAACCGTGATTGTTTTTCGTGTTTCTTGATGGATTTATGATCCGTAAGGGTCCGAGGAATCAATGGACCTCCAGAAGCGATTGTGCTTAAAATTGGTTGAATCGAAACAAAACCAAGTCGCAAATGTCTTGTAACCACGGTTTTTCTTGAGTTAGGTTAGGGTTTCTGGGGCAATTTTTTCGTCCTCTTGTGATTGGTATGCATCAGGTATATATGCTGGATGGATTTGGCATTGTTTTGGGAAAGATTTGATCAATAATCAATGATAATCAAATTTGATTTTTTCATGAAAATCAAATTTTCAAAACTTGATCAATTTCAATCCAATCTTGCCTTTTTGATCCAATTTCAAATTTGGCTTTTAATGAATTTCTTGATCTCAAGGAAGGAATAAAATCAATCTTTCAATTAATTTTGATTTTATAATTTATTTTAAAATTTAATTTGTATTTAAATGAATAAATTCAAAATTAAATAGAAAAATAAATCAAAAATTCGTGGCATTGGGCTTGGATATTCCTAATTGTATGAGGAATAAGTTGGATGAAGAAAAGCAAGCCCATTTGCAAAAGATTTGATTTTTGGAAGTATCTCTCTTTGTGCATTCTTTCAAAATTTCCCAACTTGTGAATGGTGCAACTTGCTCAATTTTCCACATTTTTGAGTGTTCTTGGACTTTTTTGGAAAGCTCTAAGAGTCCTCTAACCAACCCTTTTGGTCTCATCTCAATTGGAGTTACCATGCTCAATATATCTTCAAATCAAAAAGATGACTTTTTGTTGACTTTGAAAATGACCTATAATGTTTTGAGCTATACCTCTCAAATGAAGCATTTTTTGGACATTCTTGTGAGACATGAAGTTGTAGAGAATTGAATTTCCTTCAAAACAAGAGGTGGTGAAAAAATTTCGAGAAAGTATGAGAAAGTTATGATCACCAAAGTTCATTGACTTTTCACCTAGAAACCCTAATTTAGAAAGTTTGACTTTGAGCAAATCTTGAGTTTTCTTGATGAATCATGATCAACCCTTGATCAAATGATGAATGTAACTTCAAAATGAGGATGTTGACCAAAAATTATGAAGTTTGACCGTATGTTGACCACGCTGACTTTTGTCCATACAACCGATTTTCAACCATCCGAGCAATTGTCCGAGGAAACTTGATCAAGCTTGAAACTTGACATGGAGAATCTTGAAGCATATGAGGAGGCATGAAGGCCATTGGAGATGTTGGAAGTTCATCTTGACTTGAGAGATACCAAACCCTAGTTTGGGTTGATTGTCTAGAGAGAGTTTGTCCGATCAACTCGAGGAACTCGAGCATAGATGTATGAAATCTCTTGAGTAAATGGAGGGCAAATTTTGGGTATGACAGCTGCCCCTGCTCAATCTTCTTGTACCGAGGGTTAGATTAACATGCTTGTCTTTCGTGACCTGAGGTAGAAGATGATTGAACACCGAGTACACCGAAAATTTGCACCGCTGGTGGATGACGCGGAATGGGCTTACGATGCCATTTGGATACCGAAGGATGAGTCGACGCTAGACTCGAGAATGTTGATAGAGAATTGACGGAGATGGGCTTAAGATGCCATCCGAAAGATCGACGCTGGGAACGAACCGACGCTAGGCTCAGACGCTCGAAGGAGCATGGAGATGGGCTTAAGATGCCATCCGAGGAGTCGACGTTAGACTTCGTGTTCATTTTGAATGAAGATATCGGTTTGTATTGATTTTAACCATATATGCAGATTCGAAAGTGAAGCATCTGATAAGTAGTCGGAGATGGGCTTAAGATGTTATCCAAGGCAACCGAGTCGATGCTAGACTCAGAGTTGCCTGATAATAAGGGATCGTAATAAATCTTCGTGGCCGATTATTCGAGGAGGTTGTAGTTGGAAAATGTGGATAGCTTTCCGGCATCGGTGTTGATCCATTGCCTCGTTATCGGAGGATAACCAGAGGTGGTCTTTCTGATAGTTTTCCCGTGGTTCGGGCTTAATCTCGACCGTCGGAGGACAACCAAGGGCGGTCTTTCGATAGTTTTCCCGATTCGGGCTTAATCTCGACCTGCTTTGCGCGAAGGATCACACTGCTTTTTAGAAAAACAAGAGAAACTTTGATAGAATATTGTTAGTTTTATGCAAAGTATGATGCATGACAGTGTATATGAATGACATATGCATGAATTATGACTTTATGAGAAATGTATGAATGATAGATATTGTGATATTTCAAAACATATCCATCTTGAAGAAGATGCGGATGTTTCGCTTGAAGATTTCGACTCCATTGGGAATTGAGTAGGTGGAAGCCCCTGCTTTTGAAGGAGAAGAAAGATACCCTGGATTCCTCCGATGTACTATCTGACCAAGTCTTGGGCCCAGATATTGTTGAGGAAGGTAGAGATTTGAGAAGCTCGTTGTCGGGGATCTCATAGACCCCGCGAGGAGAATCTGAAGGCGATCCTGGGGACCTTGTATGTAGATCCCGCCGAGGAATTGGGAGGCGCCCATCGGGATTCGAGTGTAGATCTCGCAGAGAGCATTTGATAGTTGCTGAGACCGGTTGGAAGAGCCAGAACCCGTTGTAATCTTTAGCCGGGGATGAAGATGTAGTTTCCTCCGATGCACTATCCGACCAAGTCTTGGTCCTACATCGCTGGGGAAAAAGGAACGGATCGAGATACCTCGGGGATAAATACTGACCGGGGTGAGGTGTTACCGCTGAGACCGATGTAACATTACTTAGTCGAGTGGAATTGCACTGGGATTTCTTTTGCTCGCTGGGAAGTGTCCTGGTGACTTTCGTCCGTCCCAACCCGGAGCCCGTAGTAAGTACTTTTGTATGTTCACTTTTCGTATGTTTGTGATTAGATTCTTATTGTCAAATGCGATAGTCATTCAAAGCAAACGTTGGACTTATTGCAAATAACAACAGAAATTATAAAGAGAAAGAATCTTTGCTTATTTGAAAGGTGGCGTATGGCCAAGTAGTTTGTACACAAGAAAGGTAAAAGCTATGCGAAACAATCTCGTTAAGTTCCAACTATGCTAGTACTCATATATTTCAACTATCTCATCTCCTTGTCAAGAGAAAGTGAGGAACTGATCTTCGCCATTTGAACCTTGAATGCCGATAGTAACTGGAAGTATGATCCGAAGAGACATAGTCGACGCTTAAATCCCTAACTTTGCCTAGACCGCCTTTCGGTTTTCACCACCGATACCTTTTTGCCAAGCCGCTTTTCGTGTTTTCGACTGCCGGTGTACATGTTTTGTATATATCTTAATTTTTGCCCGAACCTTTGGTTCTCCAGATGCCCTTATTTTTGCCTAGGTTCACGACCTAGCGGGTCTATTTCATGTAGTATTTTTGACTATGTCTCATGCTCAGGGTGGGAAGTCTTCACCATCCATGGTGCTAAGTATCATAGTCTACCGAAAATATCGCCTTGACTACAAACGGTCCCTCATAAGTGGGAGTCCATTTGCCCCTCGATCACCTTGTGGAAGAATGATGCGCTGACTACTAGATCACCGACTTGGTAGACTTGCTTGACCTTCTTGTTAAATGCTCGATCATTCGCTTCGATAATCTGTCCATGGCGATGGACGCGAGTCGCTTCTCATCAATCAAATTAATCTGTCAAGCGAGTCTCGAACCCAATCGCCTTCGCCTAACTTTGCCTCTGGAGGACTCGTCGAGGGTATCCGAACCTCGATGGGTAAGACGGCTTCCATACCGTAGACAAGAGAGAAGGGTTGCCCTCGTTGATGTTCGCTACCAGAAAGCGATAACCATGAAGAGCAAATGGTAACATCTCATGCCAATCTTTGTAAGTCACCGTCATCTTCTCAGATAATCTTCTTAATGTTCTTGTTGGCGGCTTCCATCGCGCCATTCATTTTAGGCCGATATGGAGAAGAATTATGATGCTTGATCTTGAACGTGCGTAGTTCGATCATCTTGTTGTTGAGATTGGAGCCATTATCTATGGTAATCCTTTCGGAATGCCATATCGATGATAAGATTATGTTTGATGAATCGAGCCACAACATTCTTAGTAATGATGCGAACGAGGTCGCTTCTACCCACTTGGTGAAATAGTCAATTGCCACAAGGATGAAACGATGTCCATTGGAAGTCGGGCTTGATTTCCAATCATGTCAATGCCCCACATTGCAAAAGGCCAAGGAGAAGTTAAAACATTCAGAGGTACGGAGGTACGTGCACTTTGTCGGATAACCGCATTTGTGACAAGATCGAGCGTGAAGGTGACAATCACTTCCATGGTGGACCAATAGTAACTCGTTCTCAAAATCTTCTTAGCTATGGTGTGTCCATCGGAGTGGGTACCAAATTCGCCTCGTAACTCTTCCATGATACGATTGCTTTTCTCGTCTACATAATGAGTAAGCACAAGTCGTGGTTGCGCTTTGTATAAGATGTCGTGTCGAGAAAGAATTTAGATGCAAATCTTCTCATGAACTTTTTATCATTAATGTATGCTCTCGGATATTCCCGAGTCTCAAGATACCTCTTCATGTCATAGTACTAGGTTTCTCTTCCGCCGAGCTAAAACAATACGCTGGTTCGCCAAACTTCTCAATGATGATCCGGGAGCCTCGTTGTCCCATCCGACCTTGAACATAGATGACATAGTAGCCAACGCGCTCGCCAACCGATTCTCTCGGAATATGATCAAAAGTAATCTCTTTGAAGTAGGAATCAAACTCGTAACATACTCGATATGGAATGAGATTCGATGCTTCGATCCCACTCGCCTTAATCGACCGATCACAAAGCCGAGTCTCCATACACTTGTAAGAACTTGATTCTTAAGTCAATAGCCTTTAAGACCCATGATGCACGCCAGACCGCCATGTTGTTCGTGCAATCAAACATAATCTGGCGGTGAAAGGCGATGTCCGTAGGGATGTAATGATGGCGCCAATGCCATTGCCAAGTGCTTGAGGCTCCATCAAAGACCATAGTCCATCGGATCCTTGTTCGTGTCCTTCGTCTGGCCTCGGTTCTTCGCAATCAGAACTAGTAAAACATCTTCGTCTGAAATTGAACCGCATAGACCGATAGTCATCTACGGCTTGATGAGCCAAATGATCGGCTACTACACTTCCTTTGATCGCTCGAGAAGTTTATCGATGTCATATTCGTCAAGATCATTTGCCATCTTGCTATTCTTCCCGAGAGAGTCGGTTTCTCAAATATGTATTTTATCGATCCATCTTGAAATCAACAAGGTAGTGTGAGTCAACATATACGCCTTAGTCGGCGAGAAGCCCAAGCCAAAGCGTTGCAAGTTTTCTCAAGTCTGAGTATCTTGTTTCACAATGGTAAACTTTTGCTAAGGTAGTATATTGCATGCTCTTTTCGACTGCACTCGCCATGTTGCCCCAACACACACCCCATTGAATTCTCTAACACCGCCAAGTACATGATAAGAGGTCTTCCTTTCAAGGCATCGTGGATGAGGATTTGTAGGTACTCCTTGATTTTGTCAAAAGCGATCCGCAATCGCCATTCCATTCCACTACTTGATCTTTCTTTAATAACTTGAAGATTGGCTCATAAGTAGCGCTATGTGCAATGAATCGGCAATGTAGTTCAATCGCCCAAGAAACCTCCGACCTCCTTCTCTCGTATGGGAGCCGCATCTCTTGAATAGCTTTAACCTTCGCAGGTCAACCTCAATACCTCTTCCATCGACTACAAACCCTAGGAGTTTTCCTGATCCGACTCAAAGGTGCACTTATTAGGTTAAGTCTCAAGTATTTCTTCAACCTATCAAACAGTCAGAGATGATCAAGATGTTCTTCTTCACCGTGATCGAGCTATCATGTCGCCGCGAGACCTCTATCTCGTGATGAATCATGTCATGAAATAATGTCACCATAGCACGATAAGTGGCACCCGCGCTTCTTCATCCGAACGGCATAACCTTGTAGCGAAAGTGCCCCATCGGTAACAAAAGTAGTCTTCCATGTCTTCGGAGCCATTTTGATCCGATTGTAACCGAGAAACCATCCATGAAGGAGAAAACCTTATGCCGAGCGGTGTTGTCAACCGTAACATCAATATGAGGAAGTGGGAAATCGCCTTTCGGACTCGCTTTGTTTAGATCTCTCGAATCCACACACATTCGTATTTTGCCATCCTTCTTGGTACGGGCACCACATTAGCAACCCACCGTGGATAAGAAGTAACGCTAAGAAACCAGCGTTGAACTGCTTCATAACTTCGCTTTGATTTTCTCTCGACATCTCAGACGATACGATTTAACCTTCTGCTTTCACCGAGAAAACCTTTTGTTGGCAATCGTGTACCACAATATCAATGTCTAAACCCGCATGTCTTCGTATGACCAAGCAAAACCTCAACATAGTCTCGTAGCATCCGAATCAACCTTTCTTTAACACTGCTCAAGACCCGCTCCTATCTTGATCTCTTTCTGCCTTCACAAGACTCCAAATTCACAACCTCAACTTGCTCTTCATGTGGTCAGATAACTCGCTTCTTCTGTCAGAAAGCCCGCAAGTTCTCTCCGGCACTTCACAATCTTCCTCACTTTCGCCTTCGGCTTGGTAGATCGGATTATCAAGTCATATTTAGCAATAGCATAGCTGTTATTAACGAGATTCGAGTGATTCCGCAGTGTACCACGGGTGTGTAAGAAACACATAGCTTTTGAAGGGTGATAAAGTAAAAGAAAGAAAACAAACAATTGAATGCAAAAGTCCAACGATTTATTGAATGATAATACGCGATCGACAGATAATAACCCTCGCAAACGAGCCATGATGCCCCGGGCAAGGCACTAGGCTTTCAAAGTTTATTGTCCAAAACATAAAGAAATACGAAAAGTAAAAACAAAACAAGAGCAATTACTCCTGGCTAAAGGAGATTGGTATGACGTCTTCGGTCTTCCAATTGTCGAGCCCATGATCTTGAGTGGGAAGATCCACTTGCGATGTCCGTTGTCGCTGTCTTCTATAGCATGGATTCCACTGCCGATGCGAAAGGAAGTTGGCCGCACGTCATGCGTATCATCTTCCGACCTTGGTGAAGCCTAAACCGCCTTGTCGATTTGAAAGGAAGATCGTGAGCCGTCCCCAAATAGTACTACCTTCTTCAACAAGAGTTGAGCATCTTTCAACGAGGCCATCCTAGGCGGAGCTTTAGCAACTTTAGGAGGACAGAGAGTCAACAGCATGACTGGTATTGTTTCAAAAGCTTGACAGGAGTCTCAAGAATTCACCTTCCATCTCAAGATAACGGAACGATCGAGATGACCGACCATACTCTTCTTCACCACATACCGTAAAACCTTCCCTTTACCGGTATTTCATCGATGCGGTGGTGGAAGTAATACCGCCCCATGTATCCAAGGGCGCCCAAGTAGGCAAGAGTAGGTGGACGGATGTCCATGACAAAGAAAGTAGAGTCAAAAGTCCGGAACCGACTTTAACAGTGTAATAAGTTTCCAAGCATCGCTCGCTAACCATCAAAAGCTCTCACGATTATGTCACCGGTCTCGTAACCAACCCTTCGACATCAAGCCGATCAAAAGCGCCTTCGGTAGGATATTCAGAGTGTAACTGTATCAACCAAAACATGAGATAGGTAACGCCTTGCATTCAATGTAGATGCAAGGCCTTGTTGTGTTTCTTTCCTAAGGAGTCAAATCAAGATCGAGAAGCCTAGGTCGTTGTTGGCAGCCGTGCTAGCAATACAAACTTCAAATTGTTCAGGTAGTGTCTTGCGGCACATGAGCATTCTTCAAAACTTCACCAAGGCATTAGCATGAGCCTCGAGCACAAGAGCAGAGCAAGCATGGAGATTTTGGACTGAGTCTCGTTCTAACTGCTCCACCACATTGTAGTCACTCTTCTTGATGATCTTCTAATTTCTCCATTTCTTGTTTGAGGTGTCTTCAAGAACTTCCTTTGGTACTTCGTTGAGCAGTGATGAGCCACCGCTCTTTTCTCTAGCTGGAATATTGGTGGAGTAGACGGAATGCGAGTGGAGTCGCAGTGTCTTTTGAGGAGAGATCTCGAGAGAATACCTTCCTTCTCGTCACCTTACTTGATCCGTGATGTTGTCAATGTCCGAATGGTAGCTTCAATGGTTAGATCTTCAATGGTCGAGGGTCTTGCTTGACGCCATGATAGTAAACATCACCCATAATTCCAAGGGATAGCCTTGTCGAGGAATATGGAACCGTCCGGAGAAGTAATGATGAGAGGTGCCACTCTAGGCACAGGATCAGCAGAGGAAATCCTTATTGTGTTAATATCAATAGTCTTCTGGAAATCGTCACCCCATCCGTCGCCTTAATATCTTCAATAGGAATCTTGTAACTCTCGTGAACAGTACTTCACCATGTAATCATACTTTCCACTTGGCTGCCCCAAGGTATCCCACAGATGGCACATTGCTCGCATTGTCAATCTTCAACTTAGACATTTCTTCACACGCCTTCTTCATGTGGTTTCGTAAATAGTATCTCACGGTTATCCATCATGCATCGACACGCCTTCTCAACCAAGCACAACCATCAAAAGTATGGGCACCAACGATACCCTCTCGGGCATCCCGGATTGACACCGCTTGCAACAAATTCTTCTTAATACCATCGAGGGATGGTCAAGTCATCTATGTTGAAAACATAAGTATCGCCGCCAACAAAGATGGAACTCTTGTCATGGTTAGGCATAGGCGTTGATCACATTCGGAGTCTCAACAGGAGGATCAAACTCAATTTGTTTAGCTTCAATCATATCTTGAATCTTGTTCTTCGTGAGCCCAACAATTGTCGTTGTCGCCCTGGCTATTGGAATGGTAAGCACACTTAGCATTGGATTGTACGAGAGGAAGTGTTGACATTCGAGGAGGATCCTCAAGGTAATCACCTGTTCAACATGTGTTGCAAGGCTTGCGATAAAGGCATGTTGATCTTCAGAACCGCCTCGGGCTGCTCGCTACGCTGTCTCACCGAGGTTGGCCGATGTAGGATCGAGATCACAACCGCCTCACGATTGAGCACGGTCGGTCTTGGCTCGGCTTTTCGACCATACACAAGATTGGCTTCTTTTCTTAGCACCAAAAGATCTCTTTGCAGATTTGAAGATGACTCTACATGGATCTTCCCACCTTGATACCGCCTTCAATGCGTCAATATCATGAATCCTATGAAGAGTTTCCAATCGATGATTGAAGAATGGGCCCGCTGTTCCCATGAACATATCAACCAACTCCCTATTGGACAAGGGTGGTTGAACTCCTCTAGATCTCTCCACTCTCGAGCATACCCTTGAACCTCTCACACGACCCATAAACATGCTTTGTAGTTGCATGCGAGTGGGTGTCAATTCAAGATTGTACTCATATCGTCAGAAAGCATCACCAAATTACTCCAAGTACGGATACGGTTATTCTCTAGCCGATAGTACCATTCCAATGGTTCCGACAAACCTCTTGAAAATAGTGCATCCACAACTTTCTCACACGTGGGGATTGATCTTCCGACATAGGACTTCAAATGCATTTTAGGGCAAGACATGCCATCATATTTGGCAAAAGTAGGAACTTTGAACTGGGAGGAATCACAACACCAGAACAAGACTCAAATCATCAAAGTTCAGCCGGACATCTTCGTGTTTTCCACAAGATTCAGACGATCTTCAAGTTGCTTGTACTTGTCATCTTCCTCGAGTATCGGCCATTATCATAGTCTTTTTCCTGCTCATGCCTTCGTCCTCACCTTGTTACTCCCTTGCCTTCCTTCTTGAAACTTCCTTCCGAGAGCTCAATACGGCCGACCACCTTAGGACCACCTTTGTAGCGCCTCGCCCATGTCGAGGAGACCAACAACCTTCTTCTTCTCGTTGATGAGCTTCTTCAAATCTCTTGGCCTTGGACCAAGTCGGTAAACATCAATAAACCGAGCATTCGAGCTCAAGATCTTTGACAATTGCTCAAGAGCCATTTCGCTAAAATAAATAGCGAGCAAATGAGAAAACCAATCTCTAATGTACCGTGATGCAATGTTATGCTATGCTATGCAATGTTTATGCGAATGCAATGCAATGTTTTCAAGGACCCTAGATTTAAATTTGTTAAACAAGCAATGAACAAACATTTATTAGTACTTTTCATTATTCTTTTTTCTTTTAAGTACAAGGATAGTTCAAATAATAAAAGAAAACAAAAACATCCTAAAGCTCTAAGTCTCCCATGGGCGCTCCTCTGGTGCCGATGTAAGTTGATGTTTCGCCTCGTGAAGTAGCTTGGTCAACTCTAGCACTTTCTTCTCACTTGCATAGCACCGAGCTTCAAAGGTATCCTCTCTTCTTTAAGTCAATCCAGATCTCTTCAAGTCTTCAAAATCGCAGAGGCATGTCGTGATGGAGAACAAGATAGGTACGCCACCTATAGCAACAGTTCCATAATTACGGTAAACAAAGCGTGAATGGCATCATGAGGTTTTGAGCTCGAGCTCGCACCCATTTGAGGTAAGGTTCCCAAGGAATGGAGTTCGGTGCCCCAAAGTCTTGGTATCGCCTTCTTTACCATGCCCCAAGCATGTATAAACCTTCGCTTAATTCGAGATCGTGATTGTAATCGAACACAATATCTTGGAGAAGCATATCATGTGGACCATCTCTTCGAGCAAAACCAAACCGACGAGAGCTAAAGAAGGGTTAAGTAATACCTCCCTTATACCAAGTAGTGGTACATTAGGGAATTCTCCACAACGCTCAATGAATGTGAAGTCCTTTGAGAGAAAAGATTCCAACGGATATCCGAATGAGAGAGTGACATCAATCTTTGAGACCATCTCAACCTTTGTTCATTCTTCAAAACTCGATGGAGGAAGGTGCGAAATAAACCACCTTGAAAGTAACGGGACACAACACATGAGAGTTCCTTGTCTCGTAGTACGAGTGTGGAGAGAATGTGATGTCTCCAAGTAAAGTAGGCATCGGATCATGTAAGGAACAACTTGATGGCATTGACATCTATGAATTGATCCGAGTTAGGAAATGAACCAAACCATAAATTAGCAAGGCCACAATGTTTTCAAATGCATGGAAACTCATAACTTTGAGGAATTCTCTGCTTTCTTAATTAGGAATTTGAAAGTAAACCCTTAACTCCACTTCTAGTTTCCCAATTGGCTTCAATATCCGAGCTTAAGGTGTAAGGCGGATGCGATGTTCGAACTTAGGAACCTTTTCCAAACCGTGAATGGCATTTGGTCAAGAATAGGTATCCCAAGTAGCTTAGAGAATTCTTCCAAGGTAGGAACCAACCGATAACTGAAATGTAAAGCAATGGTGTTTCGGATCAAAGAACTGAATAGACATGCATCATATCTTCTTCAAAACCGAGATAACCAAATCAAGTAGATAACCATGTCTTTGATGAACTAAGCATGGTCGGGAATTTCAAACCAATTTTTGAGTGAGAAGGGATACCCATGAAGTTGATTCGATAGTCTTTCTAGAAGCCATAATCCCTACAAAACAGCAAAGATAAACCCTAGGTCCTTGAAATAGTTAGAAATGATATGCAATGCAAATGATGTCATGATGTCATGTTTAGCACACACAAACAATTCACACAATGAGCCTAGGTTTAAGGCTTGCATGAGGTATAGGTGATTACCCCACCAAAAGTTTGAGTTGGTTCATCCGCCCTATAATAGTAACTGGTTCTAGGAATCTCACATCACGATATTTCTCGAGGCGCTATTTCAATACGACGCCAAGTGGTCGATCGAAATGTCCCAAAAGTCTAATCTCAATGAGCGTAGCATCGAGTATCAACCAACCCTGGCTACACCAAAGCCGCCATCTCACTACCTTCTAATGGCTAAGATGGGTCAATTAAGGTTCTAAAAGTTTAGTTAGCGCTGATGACACCACGCAGAAGCCAAATACTATCTTCAACTTGGGAATGAAGAGTATCGGACAACCAAAGTGTCATGCTAACGTAGCCATCATGTTGACCGCTTAGTTATACGCCTAGCGGTCGCGATGATCTAATGCTACTTACCTAAAAGGAAACCCGATCCGTGTAGGATCCCCAACAATATAATACCCAAGCAACCCTTAAAGATAAAGCATACAAGTCAAACAAAAGCAATAAAGGTTATCTAGAAATCCTAAGGCAATTCTCTTTAGGTATTTTCACAGAGTCGCCAGCTCAGAATACTTGAACTCGACTTTTAGGATTTTTGTATCCAAATGTGCGGATAGCAAGAGTCGCCACCGAATTTTATTTTTATCCAATTAAGGGAAGGTAAAAGTAATGTAAAAGACCTTCGTTAGATTCTCGAAGTTCGGAGAATGGTTATGAAAAGGGAAGGTATTAGCACCCTTTCCATCCGTAGTTATCTACGGCTCTTAGTTGCTCTAGATCACTTTTTAAAATTGCTTTCGTGTGTTTGACAAAAATGTTTTGAAAAGGCATTTCGCTTTGACTTTGTAATGACTCATGTAGGAGTGTATACAAAGTGTTCGAAATGTTTTGTTTTGAAAAGAGTTTGAACTTTGAAAAAGTGTGAGGTGTGAAAAGCATTTGATTTGAGCAAGCAACTAAAAGACTTATTACCCACTCGTAATTGGTCATTTTGTTATTTTATTCCTTTAGAATAGCGCTATCCATACCATTAGTTGGTAGGTAACCCATTCGCTGGATGTAAGCGGACATTCAAGGGACATCTGATGGTCATAGAAAGCAACTGTAGGAAGTATCCTAGCACATTCGGGGACTATCATCATTTTTCAGAGGCGACAATCGAGGGTCAAGATCATGTATTCGGAGGCGACATCGTGGGTCTTATGATCTTTGTATCAAGGGACTATGATGATTTGTTTGAAGGCAACGTGCTAGAATACCTCTACGCTCGAGGGACATGACCATTTGAATTGTGAAGGCAACGAGAGAGAATTACCCTAAGGGTGCATGTGTGAAAGAAGTGTGTTGATTCGTAATATGTTATCTTGAAAATTAGTGGCTATGTTCAATTTTAATCTTGCCATACACGCCTAATTACTAGCAATTTATAGGTGCGAAAGTAAAATGCGGAATGTAAAGTGCGGAAAGGTAAATGTCCACGCTATTACAAGGCTTGGCGTATACATAATTTAAAATGCGGAAAATAAAAGTCCTAAATTAAACTATTACATCCCATAGACAGTTACATTATTGGAAAATAATATGATAAATGATAAAGAGAAAATCGTCTGAACGGATCAACTCGCATAAAAAGAAGAAATCTAAAATGCAATATGAATCGAACAAGAGAAAAATGTTAGAAAATGCAAATTTTAATATGAGAAAATTATTATATGTGGAAATAAGATAAATAAGTTAAAATAATTTTTGGGATTTTTAGATGCAATTTAATAATTTAAAATGAATTTAAAATGATTTAAATGCTAAATTACAAATAAAATAAATATGCATGCAAAAATATGTTTTTTAATTTATTAAATTAAATAAAGTTTTTCTGAAAATAAATGCAAAGAAAATTAATTTTTGATAATTTTAAATGCGAATAAAATATTGAAAAGAAATTAAAACAATGCAAAATATTAAAAATATGAAAATATGAAAATAATTGAGTTTGTGAAAAGAAAACAAAATTGGCCTTGGCATGGTTCGAACTCGGCCCGGCTTTCAAACCTTGAGATCCCTTGCTCGACCAACCGAGCCATCGTGCTGTGTGTTTAGAAACTAGAATGAGGGATTATACGCCTTCCCATTGCTTCCTCCTTCGCACAGACTTTGTCTTCTTCGATTTGAATATTTAAACACATAGCGTCGGCCTCAGTGCGACGCTATAGCCTTTACCCACGGATTATTTCCGTAGCTACATCCCTGCGAAATCAAAAGTCCAAAAATACGCAATATAAATTTGTTATGGGGACCCAGATCGATTGCTTTCAACCTCCTGAATTCGAATATGGTCTTTTGGCCAATTTTTCCTAATCGTCGATCCTAATTCAGAACTCAGAAAACCTAACAATGGCGGATTACGATTTTGGTACTTAAAATCAAATTGATTTATACAGAAACATTCTAAACATCAACACGAACAAGAATATGCAATCAAAATGTATTTACAATGCGTGAATCATAGAAATCGAGTTTTGATGAAAGTGATGCAAACCGTGATTGTTCTTTCGTGTTTCTTGATGGATTTATGATCTGTAAGGGTCCGAGTGAATCAATGGACCTCCAGAAGCTTATGCGTGCTTAAAATTGGTTGAATCAAACAAAACCAAGTCGAAATGTCTTGTAACCACGGTTTTTCTTGAGTTAGGTTAGGTTTCGGGCAATTTTTTCGTCCTCTTGTGATTGGTATGCATCAGGTATATATGCTGGATGGATTTGGCATTGTTTTGGGAAAGATTTGATCAATAATCAATGATAATCAAATTTGATTTTTTCATGAAAATCAAATTTTCAAAACTTGATCAATTTCAATCCAATCTTGCCTTTTTTGATCCAATTTCAAATTGGGCTTTTAATGAATTTCTGGATCTCAAGGAAGGAATAAAATCAATCTTTCAATTAATTTTGATTTTATAATTTATTTTAAAATTTAATTTGTATTTAAATGAATAAATTCAAAATTAAATAGAAAAATAAATCAAAAATTCGTGGCATTGGGCTTGGATATTCCTAATTGCATGAGGAATAAGTTTGATGAAGAAAAGCAAGCCCATTTGCAAAAGATTTGATTTTTGAAGTATCTCTTTGTGCATTCTTTCAAAATCGCCTAACTTGTGAATGGTGTAACTTGCTCAATTTTCCACATTTTGAGTGTTCTTGGACTTTTGGAAAGCTCTAAGAGTCCTCTAACCAACCTTTGGTCTCATCTCAATTGAGTTACCATGCTCAATATATCTTCAAATCAAAAGTTGACTTTTGTTGACTTTGAAAATGACCAGTAATGTTTTGAGCTATACCTCTCAAATGAAGCATTTTTGGACATTCTTGTGAGACATGAAGTTGTAGAGAATTGAATTTCCTTCAAAACAAGAGGTGGTGGAAAACTTTCGAGAAAGTATGAGAAAGTTATGATCAATCAAAGTTCATTGACTTTTCACCTGAAACCCTAATTTAGAAAGTTGACTTTGAGCAAATCTTGAGTTTTCTTGATGAATCATGATCAACCCTTGATCAAATGATGAATGTAACTTCAAAATGAGGATGTTGACCAAAAATTATGAAGTTTGACAGTATGTTGACCACAGCTTGACTTTTGTCCAATACAACCGATTTTCAACCATCCGAGCAATTGTCTGAGGAAACTTGACTTGTGAAGCTTGAAACTTGACATGGAGAATCTTTGAAGCATATGAGGAGGCATGAAGGCCATTGGAGATGTTGGAAGTTCATCTTGACTTGAGAGATACCAAACCCTAGTTTGGGTTGATTGTCTAGGAGAGAGTTTGTCTGATCAACTCTTGAGGAATCCTTGAGCATAGATGTATGAAATCTCTTGAGTAAATGGAGGGCAAATTTTGGGGTATGACACATTGGAAAAGTTTCGTCCTTACCTTATTGGTTCAAAAGTAGTGGTTTTCACGGATCATTCCGCGATTAAATATTTGCTTACCAAACCGGACTCTAAACAAAGGTTAATCCGATGGATTCTTCTTTTACAAGAATTTTATTTGGAGGTACGAGATAAAAAGGGTTCTGAGAATTTGGTAGCGGATCATTTATCTCGCTTAGTGAACGTGAAAATTACGGACAAAGAAAAGGAGGTGAAGGAGGAGTTTCTGGATGAGGAGTTGTTTGCAATCTAGGAGCGGCCGTGGTTTGCCGACATGGCAAATTACAAAGCCGCGGGATTAATGCCGGAGGATTTGACATGGAATGAAAAAGCGAAAATTCTTAGCCGATGCTAAGTATTATGTGTGGGACGAACCTTATATTTTTAGGTTGAATAGTGATGGGTTGCTAAGAAGGTCTGTGTGTAATGAGGAAGCCAAAGACATTCTTTGGCATTGTCACAATTCCCCTTGTGGGGGACACTATAATGGATTGCGAATGGCCACCAAAGTCCTACAATCGGGATTTTATTGGCCTTCGCTATTTAAAGATGCTTATGCTCATGCTAAGTGTTGTGATCAATGCCAAAGAAGTGGCGGTATAGGCAAAAGAGATGAAATGCCTTTGAACAACGTGTTGGAAGTCGAGGTATTTGATTGTAGGGAAATTGATTTTGTCAGTCCATTTCCGTCGTCGTTTTCAAATGAATACATTCTTGTGGCTGTTGATTACGTGTCCAAGTGGGTGGAGGCCATTGCTTCACCGAAGGCCGACGCCAAAACCGTTATAAATTTTTTAAAGAAAAACATTTTTTCTCGGTTTGGCGTGCCTCGGGTTTTGATTAGTGATGGCGGGTCGCATTTTTGCAATACACTGTTACAAAAACTTTTGAAACAATACGGTGTAAAGCATAAGGTGACAACTCCATATCACCCGCAAGCGAATGGTCAAGCCGAAGTGTCAAACAGGGAGATTAAAAAGATTTTGGAAAAATTGTTTTGGGTTCGCGAAAAGATTGGTCACAAAAATTGGATGAAGCTTTATGGGCGTATCGAGACGCCTATAAAGCTCCTATAGGACTAACCCCGTTTGAGGTTGTTTATGGCAAGACTTGTCACCTCCCTGTGGAGATGGAGCACAAAGCTTTATGGGTCCTCCGATACTTGAATTTTGATCCATCTTTGGAGGGTGAAAAGAGAAAAATGCAACTCGTTCAATTGGATGAAATGCGAGAGGGAGCATACCATTCCAACCGGAAGTACATGGAAAAAGTGAAAGTTTTTCATGATAAAAAGATAAAGCACAAGGAATTTCGACCGGGGCAAAGTGTCCTCTTGTTTAATTCCCGGATAAAACTTTTTTCGGGAAAACTTAAGACAAAGTGGTCCGGTCCGTTTCTAATCAAGGAAGTGAAAGACTATGGTGCTGTTGTCTTGCAAGACCCAGAAGGAAAGCGTGAGTGGACTGTGAATGGGCAGCGTTTGAAATGGTATGTTGGCGGAGAGGTGAGCCGCGACATAGCCGCATCCTTTTTCAATGATCCTTGATCATCCGGGACCGTCGAGCTCCACCGACGTTAAACAAAGTGCTTGTTGGGAGGCACCCCAACATTGTAAGTATTTATATTGCACTCATTTTGACTTGTCCCTGTTGTTAATTTGCTGTTTTAGAGAAAATTTCAAAATTCTGCAGGTCACGCTTAGTGCGCATTTTGGCCCATCTGGCTGAACATTTCGCGCTTAGCGGTCTGGGGCGCGCTTAGCGGGGTCTGTGAGATTTTTTTAAAAACAATATATATTTTTCAAAAACCGGTTTTTCTTGGGCCCAACTTAATCTTGGGTTAATTATAAGTAAAATAGGGTTAGTTTAAATTTCTTTTCACTTTTCCCTCTTCAATCAAAACTCTCTCAAGAAATCCCAAAAACCCCAACCCCAAATCAACAAATTCTTGCGAATTTCTTTGTCAAATCATCAACCCAAGAATCAAAGTAAGTTATTCTATCGTTTTTCCTTTTCAATTTTGCTATTTTCTGCTGTTTAGGTTAGATTTTGAAAACCTAGGTTTAGGAATTTTTGATTTTTCTCTTAGGATTAGGGTTGTTTAGATTGTAGAGAAGGCTTAGGTTAGGATTTTCGATCATAGTAGGCTTGTTTTCCTTGAGGAATTTCTGTTTTTACAGAAGAATTTTTCTGGAAATCGCAGAGCGCGCTCAGCGCGGTCTGCAAAATTCTGAAAAATTATTTTGCTGTGTTTTTGAATTGTCCGTTGTGTCTAGATGCTTTGGTTGATTGGTTTCTACTGCTGTTTGCATGAATTATCATTAACGGGCATTTCGGTGTCGATTTTCGTTGATTTTTGTGTTGTTTTCAGATGGCTCCAAAAAGACAACGAGTTTCTTCCGCCGGGGCTGGATCCTCTCGATCTGTTCCTTTTGATGGGGATAGATTTCTAGGGCCTGCTCAAGAGGCGAGGTACAAAGAGCTCGAGGAGCGGAACATATGGACCGAGCGGATCATCCAGCTTTGAGAGCATGGCCATTATGCCACCCTGATGCGATCCTTGATAACTATGGTTTGGGTGTTCTGTGTGAGCCCCAGACCAAAGTTAATGTTGAGCTGGTAAGGGAGTTCTACGCCAACGCCATTCCGACTGAGGGGCGTGATTACCCGTTCACTTCTGTTGTGAGGGGAAAGTTGGTTTCATTCTCTCGCACTGCTATCAACAATTACTTGGGCATAAATTGGACAACCCCAGAGGATCAGTTGGATATCTACCACGACCACCTGGCTCGTGGTAATTGGGATCATGCGATGTTGCGGAGGAAGCTTTGTTTGTCCGGGCACTCTTTTGAGCTGAATAGGGCTGGCCAACCACTGAAATTCAACCGGTCCAGCCTGAAGACTAGTGCCCGAGTGCTAATGTTTGTGGCTCTTGATAATCTGAGACCTAGAAGCCACACATCTTCTATTCCCATGGAGACCGCCGACCTCATTGCTTATATGCTCGATGAGGAGCAAATTGATTTTGGTCGGTTGATCGCTAATGAGCTGAAGAGGGTCGCATTGAGTTATACCTCTAGAGGGGAGCGTATAAAATGTGCCCTAACTTATCCTGGGTTGATAATGGGCCTTCTGAAAAGGGCCAACGTTGTCTTTCCTGCTGTGGGGCACCTAACGATCGATGGGATCATTGATGATTCCTACTGTGATCGCTATTGTAGGGCCTTGGATGATAACATTGCTGCCCAGGCTGTACCTGTAGCTGATGCACTTTCTCAGGCCAGTCCCTCTAAAGAGTGGAACCGGCAAATGCATTTTTCTCATCAGAGAGCATTTATGTATATGCACGAGAGCATGGAGCACCTTGCTTTGCAGATCAGAGAGCCGGGGGTGAATCACTTCACTCGTACGAGCGAGCAGCTGAGTGCTTATGCTGGTTGGCCCGGGGTCGGGCCAAATGCAGAGGAGGAGGTGGGTGATGCTGATGGTGATGAGCAGAGTGATGATGATGGAGAGGGCAGTTTTGATTCTGGTTTTGAGACTCCTGGAGATTCTATCCTCGAGGCTTCAGATTGATGATGTTCTTTTATTTTTTCTTGTCTTTATTTTCATTTTAGCACTTTCTAGTTTTTAGTTTTTATTTGTTCTTTTAGTTTTGTTTAAACTTTTGGATTTTGTTGGTTGCCATCCATTTTTAGGATGGGCTTGTAATTCCAATTGGCATTTTGTAGGCATGGAGCCTAAATACTTTTTTAGTTTTAAACACCATTTTGGGGTGCCTTTTATTTTATTTTATATTGTTTTATTTTATTTTTTTCTATTTTATTTTTATTTTTAGATTATAGGTTATTTATTTTGAATTGTACTTCTTTTGGGTTGTCCCGGTTTTTCAACGGTACTCCAAAGCAAGTAAGTGTGTTTCACCAAAGTGATGGTGATGATATAAGTCTCGACTCGATCCACAAATAAGGTACATATTTAATCGTTTTGTAGAATATTAACATGTGTATGAAATTTGTGCTTTATGCAAAATATCTTGGCATGTACAAAAAAAATTTGTGTTCACATTCGAATCATTAGGACTCAAACCACAAAGGTGAGAAGTGTCATACCCCAATTTTTGACCTAATATACCACCTTACATTGGCATCATTGCATCACTAACAATTCAGACAGCATTAATCGGGTGTAGCAGTCACAGGTCAAAATTAGGGTTTCATCAAATTTTCATCTGAATCAAGAGACAATCAAATTAGGGTTTGAGTTTTTCTCACCACATTTGATCTATCTTGATCAAATCATCAGCCTCGATCATCAGATACCCATTTTTCTCACAAAACAATCGAGGATCGACCAATTAGGGTTTTGGTCGAGCATAGGCATTCTCTGATTTTTTGAGCAAGGAATGACTTTTTTGGATAGAGATTGGTCATTATATCTTAGATACAACATGTTGACCTAATTTCTGGATTCAGAACATCACAGAGGTTCACATACTTCATCAGTCAATTTCAGAAACGTCTGATGAAAATTCATCTGCACAGAAAAGTCAAACTTTGACTTTTGATCAAATTTTTCAAAACAAAACTTTTTCCAACATCAAAATACTTCAAATGATCCATCATGATCATAAAAAATCAAAGAATTTGAAAAGTCAACAAAAGTCAAAGTTTTTATACTTAGAAATTTTTCTAAGTGTTGAAATTTCTTACTTTTTCCAAACTTCATGCCGCTTTTTTCACCTAGTTCCAATTTGAATTGGAAAAACTCAAAACATGAAAGTTGTAGCCAGAAAAAATATTTCCAAATGTCCAAGAACTCTCAAATCCATGGAGTCTAGCTATGCTTTTGAAATTGAAACATAAGGCTCCATGAAACTTGATTTTCAAAAGTCAAAACATCAAATTATAGGTCATTTTGTGTTTTTCTCATTTAGACCACTTGCCACCATGCCAAATGAGTCATCAAACTGATAAATATCAGCCTAGAGTAATAATTGAGAGGATTGAATCAAATTGTAAAAATTGAAGCACATGGTGAAAAAAGGAAGTTTTTTTGGCAATTGTCATTCTTGCCTTAAGCAATCCATGATTCATCCAATTGCCATGTCCTTGTTGCCTAACAAATCAGAACTTTTGGCCTATAAAAGGATCACCAATTCAAGCTCAATTTACACCAAAGCATCACAAATCCATGCTTTCCTTCCACTTTCTTCAAATTCAAGCATTATAGTTCAATTTGCCAAACATTGCAATTTTCAAATTTAGCAAGAACTATGATAAACTTTGGTGTCTAACATATCATAATATCCATATGGAATCTGCTTAAACATTAAAATCAAGCTAGATCAAGCTAAAAAAGCTTTCACTTTCCATGCTTTCACAACTTTCAAACTGCCCTAGCAATCGAATTTGGAGTTAAGCTTGATCAAACTGTGATCAAATCACTCAAACAAAGATCACTATACATCATGTATATGATCCAGTCATTAAAATATAATCAGTAGCACGATTTCTATCAAAACCAGCCATTTTTGAACTGTAGGTGGACTTATGGATTGATTGAAAGGATTCAAGGCAAGCACTATCCTCACGCTTCCATACATGCCGCTGGTGCTCAAGCACATAAAACAACAACTGAAGCACTTAAATCCAGCCGATTCTCACTTTCACGTAAGAACACGAAATCCATTCTCATAATTCCTTGCATCCTTTGAAAAACTCACGACCATTCTCTTCTCGCACTAATAACGATCATTAACCCTCAAAAAATCCAAGAATAATCAACCACACGTCATTTAATTTGAATTTTAGATTCTAGGGTTCTTCGTGTTCTCGTAAATCAAAACATGTTAGGCTAAATATAAATGAAATTAACAACTACCTTCATGTTCGTGATGAAAAACTGGTCAAGTTTGATTTTTATTTCACTCAATTTGGTTGAGAAACAAAGATTTGAGCTGGAATTTGGATTTTTGAAAATCAAACCACGAAGAACATGATACGCGCGTGTTCTTCATCTGTTTTCCAATTTAAAATTTCAAACTTTCCAATCTCATATCAACGCGTGTCATTGTCCACTAAAACACAGAAACGCTTGGTCTAGTGGTTGCTTGCTTGGTCTTAAGTTTCTTGCCACGTCCCACCTCATGGTCATGGGTTCAATACCCACCAGGACCATTCTTTTTTACAACTTTTCAAATTTTTCATGTTTTTTTACAAAACTTCCACAATTTTTTTGACCAATCAAAATTTCTCATTTTGAGATGATTTTTTAAACACTTGTCAACAAATACATCTATTTTATGATAGTGCAAAAATTTTCAGAAAAAAATGTTCATCTGATTAAATTTTAATCGAGCCGAAAACGACGTTCTGAACACTTTTCAAACCTCCTTAAAAGGTGAATTTTTCAAGTTTTCGACTTCCGATTTTTTCAAAACTTTTCATAAATGAAACTCACCTTTCAAAACATTTTCAAACCATTTTTCAAAACTTTTTTCATTAAAACTTACATTTTTTACCATGATCGATCCAATTTGAACGATAAAATCAAATTCGTTCTTTCTCGAATTTCTCAATCGATCTTGGGCCACCCTTATGGTGTAAGTCCCAATCCTTTATGTACATACTTAGTTTTTACTTGTACATACTCAAATTATCATTGTCAATATTCAAACATAAACAAATTTCTTCCGCTTGTTTTCATTCGCTTGTTTATAATCGATACCATTGGTATTGAAAGGAGCATTATTCCCTGTGAAACTTTCAAACCAATGGGCCTCCTTCACGTGTAAGTCCCATAACATTCTTTTGTGTACATAATATTTCTTTGTACATATCAAATTCTTTTCAAACACATACAAATTTTTATCTCGTATAACATGTATATTTTTTCAAATACTTTTTATCTGTACATAATACAGATATTTTATGATAAACTTCAATCTATCATTTTCGCTTATCCAGACATTTTACATCGAATACCATTGATTTTGAAAGAAGCATTATTCCCTCGTGAAATCGTTAAATCAATGGGCCTTCCTTATGGTGTAAGTCCCAACCTCCTATGTACATCCACCCTTCTCTCGTACATAAATACTGCTCGTACATATTCATTTCCTTGTACACAGCTCAAACTTGTAAACAATCAAGTTACGCTGCTTTTTTAACGCTCGCTTACGTACACTTGTTTATATTTCATAAATCAAATAAACATCATGCATTGTTTATATTTCCTTTATAAACTCCTCGTGAATACATATCACACACACACTTGTTTATACAAATTGTCTAATCATAACATAACAATTAGACTAATCAATAGGTTCCCACAAGATAGCCTCGCTGGCTTCATACAAGATAATTTATCTCCAAGTCTAGCCTTCTGGGCTTTGTAAAAGAAAACTCTCCCCATAGAGTTTAGCCTCCGCTAGGCTTCAGATAAGACAAGACTCCTGAGTCACCTCCTTGGGCTTCGCTCAAAAGAACTCCTCATTGAGTTTAGCCTTCTTGGGCATCATACAATGAAAGAGATATGAAATCTCTTAATGCCTCCTATTGGGCTTCCAATACAAAGAATCACCCGCTAAGATAGAACCCTAAAGGATGGTTTCTGAAATCACTTTCAAATCCCCAGAGTAAAATTTCCTGAAATTGCTCTTATTCGTAAAAAGGATGGTTTCTGAAATCCTTTCAAGCCAAAGCCCGCCATACCCTATAGCTCTCGAGCTTCACAAGGACCTCGACGACCCTCGATGACCCTCGAATGCCTCCTCTGGGCTAACAATACAAGGACCCACGGCTTTAAAAGCATCCCTTTAATCCAATCAATTTCTCCTTGAGATTTAGACATTTATCATCTCTATGGAAGAAGTATCTCATCTATCACATCACATACAATCAAAAACTTTTCAAAACTTTTCAAAACTCTTTTCAAACAAAAAAAAACATCTCTTAATTGTAAGTGGTAACGCTTGTACACTCAAGCAAAACACCCAATACTTACACAAAAGATTCAATCATCTTTTCAAACATCTTTCTTAAACATGTAAGTGGTAACGCTTGTACACTCAAGCAAAACACCTAATACTTACGATTTAAAGATTTTTATCAATCAAAATTTTCAAAAATGTATGTGATGAAATAGATTAGATACATTTTTCATTAAGATGACATTTGTCTGTCTCTTAATAACATCCCGTTGCTTTCCACTAGCATAAGTGGGAACTACGATTGCTCTGACTTTCTCAACATCCTTTTGAGAATACGTAGGCACAAGGTCTCATCCTTGGCGAGCAAATTTCTTTCTCCCTCGCACAAACAAACCATAGAACTCAGATCCGAGCTACAAATGCTCGATTCCCATTAGGGATATGTATGCGTAAGATCCACGATCTTTGCGAGCACAATAATAATAAACGCTAGAATCCCACACAACTGCTTTTAAAATCCCAAAGGAGAAACTTTCCCAATCATAGAAATAGCAATTAAAACACACAAACATATCAAACGATTCATATATAAAGTCAGATAACTACATATATTTAGGGTGCTCCATCTATTCCTTTATATAACAATCCCCTTACTCGATCTCCCCAATGCGCTATGCCTAGTTTGCGCTTAGTCGTTACGCATATCAATATCAATCGAGGGTATTTCATTTTCCCTTTTCATAATCATTAAATCATCTTTCTTGTGTTGAAAATAATAAAGCTTGATGCTCGCGGCATCTTTATAAACAAATCAAAAGATTTAAATCGTTTCGAGCCAGAGAATCCGAACTCATGTTCGCATCCTCTAGCGCGTCACCTTTTAACGCGAACAAGAAGCTTTCCACCTTATACCAAATATAGAGTGTCTAATAGTTTTGTTAACTCGTGTGATTCATGCTTAATCTTCATTTGTTTGTGATAATTTGGAAACTTAGAGATGATCAAGGGAATTTTTTGTGCATTATGAGAAAAACCATCAATTCCAAAAGGGCTTCAACTAACCGTGAGTGAGTGAATCCTTGTGAACCCTTTTGAGCTTTAATTGCATTTGTAGGATGAATTTATCAAATCAATTAATTGTTAAGTAGGCCACTTAATAGTTGTTGATAATCTTTGAAAATTCAATGATAATTCATTCTATAAATTTTTCTTGTTTGTGAATACCAACCTTTTTTGTTGATTAACCCTTGAAGAGCATGTTCTTGAATAAAAAAGGATTGATATAAATGATGTTGGGGAGGTAGATCAAAAAGAAATAAGAATTGATGACACAATGATCCTAAAGAAAGAAAAAAAAAGAATAGAGAAAAGAAAAATACAAAAGAAGAAAAATTTGTATAAGAAAAGAAAAAAAAAAGAGGATCATTGTGTGAAAAAGAAAAGAGGTTGTGAATAATAAGAAGGAAGTGGGAATTAATTTGTGAAATGCTCTTCATATTCTTTAACCCAATTTGTTTCAATGGCTTTGTACTTAAATATCCCTTGTTTCTAACCTAAGCCAAGTTACAACCCTTGAAAGTCCTTAGTGATCTTTGTTTCCATTTTGTCATTTAACTTGTTTCGATGAATGCATGAATTATTCTGGATGTGCATGACTATTAGTGAGAGTGTTTAATCCTTTGTAAATATGCATTTTGTTCTTCATGAATTTTGAAGAAATGATTAGGTGATTCAAGTGTGAACATATCTTTTATTTTGTTACCTGTGTTGATATATTGTGTTTAGAACTTAATTCATATCCATGTTGTGTTTCGAAGAAGCGATCGATGTGTGCTTTTGCCGGGTATGTTGAGTTTGAACCATCATTCTTATATGAGTTGCATGCTTACATTTTGTTTCTTCTTGCTTAGTGAGATTATTGACTTTTGTTTGGGGACAAACAAAGAAGTAAGTCGGGGAGAGTTGTTAAGGACCGAATTGTAGCTATTTTGTACATGATTTTGTGGTCCTTAACAATGCCTTTTTAATTAATTATTAGTATTTATTCTAGTATTTTGGTTTACTTATACTTTTATTTAGTTTTGTTTATAATATATTATTTCTTAGTTTACTTTCAATTGTAGGTTTTTATTGATTAATTCTCTCAAGCTTGGATTCAAGGACACTTGAAGAGCTCTTGGGATGATTCTTTTTGAATGAATTTTTGGATGAAGAAGCATGCTTCAGGTCGCGCTCAGCGCGGTTGCAGCATGGGCACGCTCAGCGCGCATAACCGGGCTTAGCGCGGTCTGCGAAAAACAGAAAAAGGACAGACCCATGCTTTCACCTTTTGAGCCACCTAATCCATCATTTCCAGCTGGCTTTTGGTGTGTTAGGCAAGGGAGCTTCACTTCATCATCATCATCATCTTTCATTGTGTAAAAATGGGGGCATATAATTTGTAAGAAAAACATAGTTTTTCATAGTGATTCTTCAATGTTCATCATCTCCTCCAACAATCTTGTGAGCAAATCAACCATGGAAATGTGTGGCTAAGTTATTTTTGTGTCAAGATTAGAGGTAGTTGATCTAACTAGTATGTATTTCTTTTAATCCATTTGTGTATGAACATGGTTGATGATTAATATAGTTGAATATCTTTGTTCTTCATTTTTATGCTTTGAAACTTGCTTGGAAAAGAATGCTTCAAAGTAGACCTAGGATATTCATCCACTAATGAACAAATGCTATGGCTAGATTTGTGTGTTAGTGTTTACAAGTATTGAGCTTAATGTTTATTATGTCAATAGTTGAAGTGAGGAATCATTCAAGGATTAACATGATAAAACTCACAATCTTGGTGAGGAATCAACAAGATTGAGAGGATATGTATTTATAGAAATCATCAAACTAGTTCATCACTTGATTAATAGAATGCATATGAAACTAGGTCAATGAAACTAATCTTGACATGCTTCCATCAATTGAAAACAAACTCCAACTCTCTTGAATCCAAACCATAACTCTCTTTTGCAAAGATTAATTTAGTTACTTGTTTGGAAATTCATGATACTAGTAGCTTAGGAAACAAACCCTTCGGTTACTTTGATCTTAAAATACGCTTTTCTATTGAAAGACTACAATATAAACCAATCCCTGTGGAATCGATAATTAAAAATACTTGTTCGCGGAAATATCCTACAACAGTTTAGTAGAAATAAACAGTTGGCACATATGTCAGATGGATGTAAAGTGTGCATTCCTGAATGGTCCCTTAGACGAAGAAGTTTATGTTAAACATCCAGTGTGTTTGTGAAACATAACAAAGAGAGGAAGATGTACAAGCTTCATAAAACCCTGTATGGATTGAAACAAGCTCCAAGAGCTTGGAACAAGAACATTGATAATTTTCTAAGGGAGAAAGAGTTTGTGAAGTGCACAACTGAATATGGAGTATATGTAAGAAGAAGTAATAGTGAATTGCTTATACTATGTCTCTTTGTTGATGACTTGTTAATAACATGTAGCTGCAAGAAGGAGATCAAAGACTTCAAAGGTGATCTCAGCAAGGAATTCGAAATGTATGATATGAGTGATATTTCATATTCCTTGGCATTGAATTCTACAAGACTAGTAGATGTTTGGTGATGCATCAAAGAAGATATGCAAGAGAAATTCTCAAGAGAATTAAGATGGAAGAATGTAATTCGACTTCGACGCCTGCAGAACCAATACTGCAATTGTCAAAAGACTCTGAAGAAGATGATATCGACCCAACCCAATATAGAAGACTTATTGGGTCCTTAAGATACCTTTGTCATATGAGGCCTGACTTAGCATACAGTGTGGGTATGGTAAGTAGATTTATGCATAAGCAAAAGGTATCACACCTAGAAGTGACAAAGAGGATATTGAGGTATTTGAAAGGAACTTTTGACTATGGCATTTTATTTCCAGAAGTTGATAAAGGAAAAGAGTTCAAGTTAGACGGATACACGGATTCGAGCTGGTGTAGTGATGTTGAGGATCGAAACTTCACAGCAGGATATGTGTTTATGTTAGGTGGTGCGCCGGTTGCTTGGAGTTCGAGAAAGGAACCAGTTGTGGCATTATCATCATGCGAAGCAGAATACATAGCTGCTTCTCTTTGTGCAGGTCAATCAACTTGGATGGGGAACTTGGTCGAAGAAATTACAGGTAAAGATCATGGAGCAATTACCATGAAGATCGATAGTATGTCAACTATTAATCTGCAAAGAATCCGATAGCTCATGGTCGAAGCAAGCATATTGAAATGAGGATCCACTATCTTCGAGAGCAGGTAGCAGACGGGAAGATGAATTTGGAACACTGCAGAACTGAGAATCAGATTGCAGATATCATGACGAAGGGTGTGCAGGTCGAACTATTTCGAAGACTTAGAGATATGATGAATGCAAATAGCTTAGACACAATGAATTAGGTGGTGTATTGAAATTAATTCCTTGTGTTGAAAAATATTTGATTTGATTTAATTTAATTTAGGAGTGTAGAAATAGTTTGGTACACACAGTTTTGGTTTTAGATTTAGATATATTTGATTTAAATATAAAATAGAATATATTTGATTTAGCTTAGGGAGCAAGCTAACCTAAATCTATAAATAGAGGGAGTAACCCCTATTTTTTTTAATTTATATACATTCACATTATTTTGCAGTTGCAAAGTGAATAGAAAGTTTTCCATAATTTGTGGGAAGAGAGAAACTCTACCGAAATATTTCCTTCTTCTTCTTCTTCTTTTCTTTGATTGTTCATTATTATTGTGTGGTGATATCAATCTTGTTCATCAATATTAGTAGAAATTCATCATAGGTTTTAGTGGATTTCCAACATGATCCAAGTCGTTGAACCTACGCTAATCATAATTAAACTAAATTATTCCTAATTTATTTCTGAAATTCAAGAATCTGTCGATCTTTAATCCTTTGGTGAAGATATCGGTCAATTGTGCTTCACTCGAACAATGTCTTACTTCAAGTTCACCTCGATTTACCTTTTTTCTCAAGAAGCGAAATCTATCTTCGATATGCTTACTTCTTCCATGCAGAATTTGATTCTTCGCCAGATTTATGGCTGACTTATTGTCGATTTGCAATACAAGATGTTTCTTTACTTTAACCTCCATTTCTTCAAGTACCGATTTGATCCAAATTGCTTGACATACAACATATGACCATGCTATATATTCATCTTCACATGATGATAATTCCACTACATGTTGCATTTTTCGAGCTCCATGAGATTGGAACACCAAATACTTGAAATAAACATCAAGTTGTGCTTCTTCGATATTCCTTATCTCCACACTAATTATCATCTAAAAAACAAGTAATTGTTGTTTCTTTGCTTTCAGAGTCTTGTCGAAAGAGTATTTTACATTTTATCTGTAACACCCCATTTTCCCCATAGAAATAATTATAATATAATTTACGGAATATACCAGAGTGTACAAGTAATATGTCACATCTTTCAAAACTTATAAAGTTCCAAGTCACTTTATTACTTCATTTCTCATAAAAATCGAAATAGCAACGAAACAGTTAAATTAATTCACTTTCATGGAACTAAGGCCTAAATATCAAATAAACTCCACAAAATGTGTGGTTCAACATAAGCATGAAATAAGATACGTAACAAATAAAACAATGCAAAAACACAATGAGTTCTCAAATCTCGTGTTAAGTATCCGAGCGACTCCTAAGACTCGATCAGGTAACACTCACTCCAAGCACTAATCGGGTACCTGATTATCTGTACTCCCCAAGAAGCACAGACTCAACAACAAAAAAGGAGTGAGAATTACACTCAATAAATATACGGTGAATATCACATGCTAATGAGAGGTAATTCACATGACATTCACTACTTTACAACACACACATCATCTTTATAACACAACATCCATTTATCAGTAATGCGATACAATGAGACTAACATTGACTCGATGCATGTGGTACCAACAGGAAATAAGTCCATAATATAATATCTTATAGGGAAGCAACAGGGCATAATCCCTCAACATAAAGCCATTATAGGCCAACAACAGGGCATAAACCCTCACCAATAAATGCATGTAACTTTGACATGCAGCAACATAGTTATGCAACAACAGGGCATAAGCCCACAACATTTCGCCAATATAGGCCACCAACATCCTTATCATCATGCAAATACATATAAATATATATGCAAATCATCCAGGCATTCTTCATACAACATCATCATGTTATGTCACATCATTAACATCACACATCATACGAAATTCACATAGAGTTCCACGATTTTAACCCAATGTCCATTATTAATATCCTTTCTATATTTTCCTGAGTCACTTTAGTCATTACAGATAGAAAGAAACTACACTGCACGCGAAAACGGGACAAAAATCACGAAAATGGGAATTTTTGCACTTCAGCCTGCCCATAGGCGTATGGCCCTGCATCATACGCATATGGCTTACTTCCTCACCTAAATCCATGTGTATTATACACGTAGAACCCATCTACCAGGTCTCACGCGCGTATCATACATATACAACCATAGACGTTCCCCCCAAAAAACCTCGCTAAAACCTCTCATTCACGTAATGGCTAGCCCATACGTGTATCATACGCGTTCCGACAAAAGGTTGTGCTGGATTAGGGAAAGGGTGTGTATCATACACGTACAGTCCCTGGGAGTGTCCCTCATACGTGGATGGCCTCCCTTATACACGCATGGCCAGCCTCCTACTCCAAAAATTCTAGTTTCATATCAGTATAATTTCCACTTGTTTTGAGCACTTTCAACCTCCTAATTTGGATCCAAAATAGTGTTTTCACACATAATAACTTATAGTCTCAATCCAATTTCATTAATCAATTACTCTACAACAATTTTCTACATCAAAATCCTCACTTTTCATCATCTTACTAATTCTACATTTTTCTAGATTGGGATTTCATTGAACAACACTACTACAATAATTATCAATAACAATCACACCATTGGAACTAATTTAATCATAATTTCCACATGGATTCACATATATATATCAACAATCAAACAAAAGAAAGACATATACCAATTATACACAAAATCTAAATAGGGAAAGGAACCCTCGTTACCCTCTCATGTTATAATCACACTTTAGAGAACTCATTCTCCCCTTACCTTAGTTTGAAACTTTGATCCTTCAATAATGGTGAAGTTCTCTCTTGCCCTAACCGTTCTTCTTTTCTTTTCTTTGTTTCTACGTGATACAATTTTTTCCCAATTCCCCTTTACCACTCTCCCAAATTATATTTTATTATTACTAATACTAACCAAGAATAATAATAATAATAATAATAATGGGAATAATAATAATAATTTTAATATTTATAACTATAATATTATTAATAATAATAATATTATTAATGATAACTATACCATATATATATATCTAACAATAGTATTTTTATTAATAATAGTATATTACATCATTCACCAACATATATTATTATTATACCATAGACTAAATTTCATTTTAATTATCTAATTAAAACTAAAAAGTTCTCAGATACCCTTGGCCATGCCTACATACCCTTAGTTATGCCAAAATAATACCAAATCAATGAACAATGACTAAGTATGTAAAGATTCTTATTGCAGCCTTCATGTGTCACACCCTTGGTTCACTCATGTATCTGTTCACTAATCCAACCGCGAAACCTATATGAGGTCGATTGTTGCACACACACCTCAGAGATCCCACAATTTTCTTGAACAAAGTTATATCAACTTTGTCTTTCTTTCCATTCTTCTCTAACTTCACATTTGGTTCGACAAGTGAGGATACAAGATTCGAATCATCTATTATGAATCTCTTGAGTATCTCTTTGACATACTTCTTCTGATGCAGCACCATACATTGCTTCAAAATTTGAAATTCCATGCCTATGAAATAAGATAACTTTTTGAGATCCTACTTTTTTAATTCTCTCATCATCAGCTCTTTGAACTTTGATAAGTTCTCAAAGGAATTTCCAGTTACCCTCAAATCATCGACATATAAGCAGATGGTTGTTATATCTTGTGCCACAACCTAAACATAGACACCATACTCAGATTTTCATTTTATAAGTCCCAATTCAACTAAGTATGAGTCAGTCTTCTTTCATGCCCTAGGTGCCTGCTTGAGGCTATAGAGTGCTTTGTGAAACTTATATACATTAATCGCTTCTTTCTGAATCACAAAGCCTAGAGTTTGGAAGACATAGACCTATTTTTCTAAAGGACCATTCAGAAATATTGATTTCACATCTAAATGAAATATCAACCAACCTTGGTTGCATGCAAATTCTACCACTATTCGAACAATCCCTAATCTTGCTACTAGAGCAAATACTTTAGAGTAGGTGAGTCCTGATCTTTGAATAAAACCTCGATCTACTAATCTTGCTTTATGTCTTGCTATTGACCCGTCTGCATTATGTTTCATCTTAAACATCCACTATTGTTAAATAGTTTTTGTATGTCCTAGAAATTCGACTAATTCCCATGAGTTATTTCTTTGGATTTCATGTAACTCTTCTACCATAGCAGACTCACATTGTTAAATCTTTAAAGCCTCTCTATAATTGATTGGTTCAGTACCTGCTAGTAAAACAAAATGAACTAATTCTCTATTTGACGTGACTTCTGAAACAACCGGCTGAACTTCATCCGATAGGAATATCAATGAAGTCGCCGTCAAACGTTTTTTATCCCACGAGAGGAAAGGAAAACATCGAGTAAACCCTGGAGGGGTGAAATCATGGTCTTACGACCGAGAGATCGGGGTAAAGGAGACTATTACGCGAGGGGAAGGGATTAGCACCCCACGTGCCCATAGTACTCTACGGTATCCACTTCTATTTTATATCTAATGGGTGTGTTATATCTATCTATCGCCTAATCGCTACAATGCATGTGAAAGAAAGAAAATAAAGAAAACACGGGGAAAAGAAGGAAGTATTTACAAAGTTTTGCTCGATTGAGCCCCGTGATAAGATGCCTATGTTCCCTCATGCAATGGGAAAGTCAGAGCGTCGTAGTTCGACTCACTTGTTTTGGTGGGTTGCAATTGTTTTTATGGGAAGTTCGATTCCGCGTCCTCACAATTACAACTCGTGCTTGGCGTTGTAGCTATAAGAAGTCTTATGCTCGGTCGCTCATACACTTAGAAATTTGTTTGGATTTGAAAAGGTTTTAAACACAAAAGAAGCGCCCGTAGGAGAAAAAGGTTTGAAGTGAGGTTGGTTGCTTTTACCTTGAAAAATGAGTCAGAATGATTATTAAGTGTCTTGATTTGCAAAAAGAAAAGAAAATAAGTTTTAATTTTATTACATGCAAGGATGCAAAAAGAAACATGAAAACATGTAAAGGGAGACTAGCTAGTTCTACCCTAATGTTATCATGCAAAGTTGGACCTAAGGTTGAGGATGTCAGGGAATCTCTAACTATGTTGACATGCAAAAGATGTATATCTTAATGTCTGGGCTCAAGAGTTATCCTAACCGAGCGGTCCTAAGGGAAAGTTATCATATATTCGGCTTGGTTGTAGAACCAAGGGATGCAAAGGGATGAAACAAGCAAGTGCTTTGGCAGAAGAACACAAACAATGCAATACATAGATAAATGATCACACATGCACAGGAAAATAAGGAAGTCCCATAGCCTACAACATCAATGATGTACCAGAAGCAACCAAGAGCCGACACATTCGATTCCCGTGAAAGGTATCACCATATGATATGAGCTATTAAGTGTGAAGAGCAAATGAGTGCAAGTATCTGCAGTAAATATGAACCCCGAGATAAAGCATGGAGAGTCAGAATAGGGAACTCTTTCCACTTTTTATTGTTTACTCGATAAAGGAAGCAACACAGTTTGTGTGTGCTAAGCTGACACAGACTAGAACTGTGTGGGGGTTGATTGCAAAACCTTTCCACGTGCCCATCATATCATCATAACATACAACACCTGTAGATCTCATCAAAGCGGGTCTTTGCTTGGTGGTGCCACTCTGGGTTTCCTAACCACTCATGACCTATGTAAGCACAAAAGTAAACACACGACCTGAAACGTCTCCAAATGCATGGAAGAGGAATTTAAACAAACCAAACATGAGTAGCAAACAGAATCGCCCTAAACGGGCTTTAAATAAACCAAAGGGGTTTATGAACATGCTCCAACTACGAAAGCCCCATCATGCATCTCTATTCCTACTTCTCATGGCAAAAGAAAACAGTAAGACCCTACTTCTCATGCTCTCTAGAAAAGTGGTAAAAGAATGCGGTAAAAAAGGTATAGCAAATACCACACGAATAACAATCCGTAAGCAATAGAAAACTATGTAATACTCCAGAAAACTTTAAGTACTGCTTCCAAACAATAAATAAAACTGGTGAGTAACGCACTGAGGCATCAAAGCATAGGCGGAATATGCGTTCGTACACATCCGAAGCAAGTAAAATTGCAAAAGGTTGCAATCCAGACAATACAAACAATGGAATGCACATTTGTGCGTAAAAGGTATCAGAATATGCATTCGTACACATTCGAAACAAGATAAACCTACAAGAAGTCACAATCCAGACAATAGGATGCGCATTCGTACGCAAACAAGTATTAGAATGTGTGTTCGTGCACATTCGAATCAAATGAACCTGCAAGAGAAGTAAAACTAAAGGAGCAGACAAAGGATGCGTGTTCGTACGCAAATAAACATCAGAATATGCATTTGTACATATTTGGAATGAGGTACACCTGCAAGAAAGGATAAAAGCCCAACAAACAGACAAAGGTTGCATGTTAGTACGCAAATAGGCAACATAATGCGCGTTCATGCACTTTCAAGCAATTGGATAACCTGCAAGAAAGGTGTAAATCCAATAAATAGACAATAGGATGCACCTTCGTACGCAAACAACCAATAGAATGTGCGTTCATGCACATTCGAACAATCGGATAACCTACAAGAAAGGTGTAAATCCAAGCAAGCAGACAAAAGTTACGTGTTCATACACAAACAAGTAATGGAATGTGCGTTCGTACACATTCGAATCAAGATGAACCTGCAAGAAAGGTGAAAACCCAAAGCAAGCAATAGAATGCACATGCATGTGTGCAAGCATAAAATAAGGATGCGACAAATCAAAATCTCAAGTGTAAGTGTTCAATGTACCTTGCACATGAAATAAAGTATCCGAATTAACAAAGCAAGTGCTAGAAATAAAGCACCGAATGCAAAACCGATTGCAAATATGATAATAAGCTAGTATAAGCATGCGAAAAGTGAAATAAAATCACAAAAATCGGCTTGGGAAAGCGCTTTTCTGAAATCGGAGCGAAAAAGTCAACTTTTCGGAATCATTTAAGAATCACATGGTTGCTTGTAAAAACGTCAACGGATTCAAAAACGTGATTGGTTTTAATTTATTCCGAGTGGAAGTGGCATTTTTTGGATCTTAAAGTAACGGGGAAGAAACTCCGTTTAGGCACGTTGCACTTGAAGTTTGGTTCTGAAACCTCCAAAAATGGTTTTAGAACGTGCCAAAACATTGGGGACAACTATTGTTACTTCGGACTTTTGAGAAAAAGTGAGTTCTGATGCACAAAATCGCCTAGAAAGGCTTATGCAACAAAGAAATTCATGTATCGAATTAAGTTCCAATTCACATTTGTTTTGGTTTTGAAATGTGAAATGAATTGGAATTTAATTCATGTACATGTATTCAACAACTCAAAACAAAAGAAAATTCAAGTTACGTTCAAGATTAATAGAAGTTTGAATCAAAATGAATGCAAAGATGTGTATGAAAATGCATGTTCATTTGCATTTTTATGATGTTTTGATGAATGAAATGTGAATGAATGACATACAACATGCAGTCAATGCATGTTCAATGCAAACTACATTAAATGTGATGCAAATCATGGATTAAAGTCAAGCCAAAGCAATGATGTAATGTGTTATGAAGTTCCAATTATGTGCAAGTAAGAATACATCATGAACATGTGAAAAAGTGTGTGAAAATGTGACTCCGACACACTTTAACGTTATTAAAACGAAGTTTCGACACATGAAATCAATGAACTTATTTAACATGTTTGTATATCAATGTATGATGATTCAATATATGGTATAAATGCAAGCCTACATGTGTTATGTACAATGCAAATGCACCTATAAGCCATTAGAACTACATTTCGACACAATTATGCATGCAAATCAAGCTTTATTTTACATGAATCAAACTCAAATCATCAACCTAAATTTTATCTAATGCATGAGCATGTGATAGGTGATAAAAAGTTCAATTAAAGTGACTTAAATGCAAAGAAAAGTAATTACACAAGTGTATGTGTGTGTTATGTACAATCTTCCTTCACATCTACACAATAACGTTGCAAAATCGGATTCAAATCAAGGAATTCACAAATGAAAATTCAAGAATCGGAATCCCCACAAAAATTGAAATCAATTCCACTACTCAATTTCAATAAAAGTCAAAATCGGAAAAGTGATTAAAATAAGCACTTAATTGAATAAGCTACTTACTTGTTCTTGAAGTTTGACTTGAATTGTTGAAGAAAATACTAAAACAATGCTCCAATTGATGATAATAAGAGAATTGATCCTTGATTCTTGAAGAAATTGAAGAGGAAAACCTTGATTTGGTGAAGAATTGGAAGAAAAATGGAAGGAGAAGGCCTCCCTAGTGCAAACCGATCGAGCAAGTGAGGAAGGGTTATCCGGACAGTAGCCTTGGCCGGAAGAGGGAGGAGACCGGTCGCGTAAGACTGGTGGAGGGAAGGGGAAGATCGGCGCTGAAGAAAGAGCGTGGAAGAAAGGCCGACTGGAATGCGTTGCTGGGCGGAGGGGAAACGTCGTTGGGCAAAGGGAAGCTAGAGCGGAGGGTTCTGGCCGGAAGACAGGACAGTACACGGCTAGGCAGAGGGAGGAAGGTGGTGCTGCTCGGTTTTTGGGAGGGAAGAGGAGTTTGCTTCCTTTTGAATTTTTGTGGCTTTGTTGAGAGAGAATTAAGAGAAGAAAATTGAGATTTGAGAGAGAAATTTAGCAAATGATTGTGTGTGTGATTTTTGAAGGGGAAAATATATTTATAGTGTGAAAAATTGGGCCTTAGAGTGTCATGGATCCACAATTAAGCCCAAATCGCGATTATCCGAATTATTTTCGTACACAGCCCAAAACAGCCAAATTCGTGTGGAATTTGAAGTCAGACTCTAAACGAAAAATTTCTAGAATGCGAAATTGCTGCTATGAGTCAAAATTTTGACTCAATCGGACGAACAGTTCAGGCGATACTAATTTTTGAAGTTTCAACACACTTTTCAGGCATCTGACACGTGCAAAAATTTTATTGCGTTCTTCGGAAAAATGGCCTCGAACGAGGGTCTTCTGATCAAAATTCAAACTCGGTGTCTTTGTGAAAAATGAAGCCAACCGAATTTTTGAACTTTTGGCACTAGTCTCGTCTCGTTTCGATAAAAATCGAGCGAGATATGATTTTTTGAACTTCGCGTATCAAATGAAAAATGCTCGGTTCGTCTTAAAATCAATTCCTAAGAATAAAAAACTGCTCTTAAATGATAAGGAATTTACTGTGGACTTGTTCATGAGAGTTGAAAAGGACTTTGATACGAAATTTTAGACACCGGCCCTGCTCAGTTTCGACGTTCCATCCAGAAGTTACGATTTATTTAGCGTAACGAGAACACGGTTCAACACTAAAATTTAGTTTATTCCACTTGAAAGATCAATTTCTTTGAGGACTTTATTCACACAATTTGCTTCCGACTTTCAAACGAAAGTTGTAGGTAATAGTGAGAGGGACCTTCCAGTTGAGAATCATCAGAAAATACCTGACGAGTTGAGAGATATGCCTTCCGGAGCGCCTGAAACGCAACGAAAACCCAAAATTCACTTTATTGAGAAATGAACAATAAAGTCTTTTTCTTGATGAAATGGCTTCCGATCTGAACAGATAAACTGGAGAGCATATTGAAATGATCTCAATGCTTATGGAAGCAAACCAGCATGGCTTTCAAGCTAGAAAATCTTGCATCAAGCATACGAATCGAGAAATATCGATATCGATCTCGAAATGATCTGAGATAGCCGAAACGCACAGTTTCTTTCGCAAATTGAGATACTTAGAACCTGTTAGCCATGCGATCAATGTTATGCATGTGTATGCATGTATATTTATGATGATACAATTAGAAGCAAGAAATACCGAAATGAAGAAGGTAAATTTTGGGGTACAACAACTTCATCATCACCAACCACTTCATAATCATGAAGTCTTGCTGGAAGAACTCTAGTTTGTTGAGGTTTTTGGCTTGTTCTAGCCACACCCTCTTTGAATTTGACATTGTTAGGAAAGTTAGCAACGACTTCGACTAAAATATTTACAATTTCTTCGACTTTGACTTCATCAATTTCTTCGTCAAATTAATAGCTCATCAATGACTTGTTAATTGAATTATAGGAATTCCAATCCCATACATAATTTCCATCAATCACAATGTCTCGACTCAACACAATCTTCTCATTGATTGGATTGAATAGTGTGTATGCACCAATTTTATGATATCCTACCAGAATCACAGGTTCACTCTTGTCATCAAGCTTCCTTATTATCGCATCAAGAACATGCTTGTAACACATAGAGCCAAACAACTTCAGATGATTCACTGATGGTCGTTTTCCACCCCACACTTCTTCAAGAACCTTGTTCTTCAATATCTAGGTAGGACACTTGTTCAAAATATAAACTATAGTTGAAACAATTGTCCCTATAAAGATTTTGGTAAATTATTCCGCTTCAACATGCAACTCGCCATATCCAATATGGTTATGTTTCTTCTTTCTGAAATTCCATTATGTTGAGGCGTATAAGGAGTAGTTACCTCATGATCGATACCATGTTTTGCACAAAAATCTTTAAACATCTTAGATGTGTATTCTCCACCTCCATCTGTTCACAGAACTTTGATCTTCTTCTCACTCTATTTTTTGACAAAATATCTTGAATCTCTTAAAGGTTTCAAATACTTCATATTTTCTCTTGATCACATTGATCTATAGCTTTCGACTAAACTCATCGATAAACAAAACAAAATATATGTTTCCACTAATCATATCATCCATTCTTTAGAGTTATTCCTTTAGCGTTATGTTTTTGAGAAATTTTATCAGTTTCTTGAAATGTTTTTTGTTTTAAAAATATCTAATTTTTAATAAATTTTTAATGTTTTGAGATTTAATATCAATATATATCGAATTTTTGCTGGATCTTTTTGGATTTTTAAAAAATTTATGAGTTTTTATCGGATCTTTAAGAAATTTATGTTTTTCTATCAAAAATTTTATGAGTTTATACCTAATTTTAAATAAGTTTACGAATTTTTACTGAATTTTTCATGAGATTTTATTGAGTTTTTAAGAAATTCATAAGTTTTATCATAATTTTCAAATATCCGACCGTGTTAACTTCATTTTTTTACCTATAGAATATGAATTACTGAAATTTTCAAAAATCTAAAAAATTACAAAATTATATCAGATTTATCAACAAATTCGATAGTGTTAAATTCGTAACACTACCAAAATATGAAAATTACCAAAACTTCAAAAAATTGATAAGAAAATCATACGGAATTTGTAAAAATGCGGTAAAAATGCAGTAAAATGCAAAATTTTCTCCATAACAATCAAAAGAATTATTATATTTTCTAAATGTACTATAGATTTTTTTTAATTCTACTTCCTTTTTAAAAGTCAATTTCTTTGACCGAATATAATTTGAGATGAGGTAAATAATTAAAAGGATATTTTGGTCAATACAAATAATTAGGGGACATCAGGTATAAGTGGGAGGGTGAGAGGAAAAAATCTCTAATACCAGAGACCTACCTCATCAAACACATGTTAAGTCCAACATGTAGTCATATTGAAAGTGAGAATAGTGGATTAAGAAGAATCTAAGGGAACCCCTCAACTAAGTCTCGACACTTCCACATAACTTTTGATTGGACTATAATACCTTCAAAATAAAATCAATTTTTTATATTCAACTCAATTTTTAGATTTTTGAAAGAAAAAAAAAAAACATACCAAAGATTTTCTAAAACTACCTGATTTTTACAAGTAGTGTTTCTCATTCAATTTACGTATTTTTATCTGATATTTTAATAGGATACCAGATATTTAGAAAAATATATATTTATATTTTTTTACTAGTTTTATAAAATTATTGATGTAAAATTTATGATTTTATATTGACAATTTAGAAATATCCAATATAATCCCAAATTTTAATTGCATTTTACTAATATTTTCTAAAAGTTCGTGTTTGTATCGACAAACTTGAAATAGTTGGTAAAAATACATATATTAATACTAGATAGTTATAAATTGTTGATGAAAACGCATACATGTATATCAAATATTTTAAAATTCAGTATATGCAGAAGTGTGATCAAATATTTTAAAAATATCTTGTAGATTAATATTTTGTTTAATGTAATGGGTCATTTTTTTTGTGTAATAAGGAGAAAAGGCAAAGACGGTAAAATCATACCTAGATTGAGTGAGAGAGTTGTTGCAAAAAGCTCTTGCGGAGGTGACAAAGATGATGGAGACAATCATCTAGAGACTAGAGTGGGTTGAGTAGCTCCCACCAGTTCTCACCGTATATGATTGAGTAGTCTTGTTGACCAAATACTTTCTAGCATAGGGATGGTAAAGTTGGTCGGTACATAGATCGTGATGTCTAGCCAAATGCTACCTGTACTATCAAAAAAGTATGTGTGTGTGCCCCTTGCAAGAGAATGAAGGTCTAGAGACCCTAGTGGATATATTACATATTTAAGAGTGAGGGCTAGCTCATGGCAGAAAATAACCATGTACAATGGTTTTTTAGGCTATTTTAGGGACTAGCTCCCGTAAGGTGAGAGACCTTGCTGGTGGTTGGTGCTATTAGGTTGCAAGCAGGCGATTAGAGTGATGTTATTAGGGCTACTCGAAGTAGAGTTCTCTCAGAGTAGTGTTTGATAATCTGTAAGTATGTGTTACTTGAGATGTTGTCTATCCCTTGAGGGATAATGTATTTATAGGTGTTTTCTGACACCTAGTGTTTATGGTCCATTGGACGTGGTCTTAACCACTCCATTTTATTAAGGATATTATTGTCTAACTATATGTTTGGAGTCAACAAGGACTTTCTATTATTTAACCTGCACATGGGCAGATTCATTGGATTTTGCCCAGACTACCTAATCTTGGGCGATGGACGCATCAATATAGGACTTTTCTAAATGGGATATTACACAGTCCCTCAAGCACGAGCATTTTTTTTCGTAAAAAGGAAAAGTGTTTTAAAATCATTCTTCTTTCATGAAGGCGCCCCTCACCCTACCGGTGATTACCCCTGGCTGAGGACATCATCACGGGCAATGTCTTATTTCTAGTTAGTCCCTTAGTGCAGTGTAGGGCAAGGAAAATAGCAGACAAGTCCCTCAATCAAAAGTGCTTTGGGCTTGTTGGTGCATATTTGGCACGAGCATTTTAACAGATATGGGGAAACATGTTGGCATTCACGTGATGTCAATTGATTTGGCCAGGTTGAGTGTTGGAAGGAAAGAGGCATGTGTGGCATTTAATGCACCTCATTATGGTATTCCTCTAGAAGTCGAATTGGTATGTTATGTTTACATTTAGCCCTTAGGCGTGGTGACTTTCCAACTTCTAAAGTTAACCTATTGGGTGATCGTGCGAGTTTGTTTCTTTTGGATTTGTTATATGTTTTTGGAAGTACTTCCCCACTATTCCTTCCTTATCTCTTCAAAACCTCATGTGTCTGGGTTGTTGCTTTTTTATTGGCGTCCCCCTATACGGGCGTGATTTGACAGCTTGTTACGTGCAAGCAAAATAACAGTGGTATCTTTTGATAAGAGACGAGAGTGCCTGGTAAACATGTAGACGATTGATCGACAGGAAACACAATATTTTTCCCGTGGCCCCTCTAATACTCTGGAGGCGGCGTAAGGTGAAATTTTGTGGGCGAGAAGATCCTTCCTTTTAAAGCTACCAATATGAGAGTAAAATATTCCACCCCAAGTAGAAACTAAGGAAAAGGGACGGAGATACCGATGGAAACCCAACCTCCCCCAGAGCTCTGTTTATGGAATAACTCTTCTTTTGATGTCATGGCCTTTGTCGATCATTTCTTTTTTTCCCCAAAAACTTCCCCGGCGATTATCTGATTCTTTTTTCTCTATCTTCCACCCAAGCGTCAACTTTGTTAGAGGCCTAATTGGTGAGGTGTTTTTTGGTGGAAAAAGCACTGAGGGAGAAATGCATCAAGACTCTAGGGAGAACGCAATCCAAGATATGCAGCCTAAACCACCGTACCCAGGAAGACGAGATGACACTAAGGAAGATGAAGGCAATAAGGGATGATTTTAAGGTGCTTTACCGAGGAAGTAGCTGAGTAGAAGAAGATCCAATAAATAGAGGTAAATGGATTGAATAAATTTCTCTAGGAAACTTAAAGTGTCTTTGAAAGCACATATGACTGTGTCTCCCAACTCACGAACGAAGCTGTGGTGTCTTATATTCATCATTTTGAGGAGGTGAGAAGGCTGGTGGCTCTCCTAGTCCTATATCCCATGGATTTTAGTCCTCTGGACCCTTTTCTAAATATGGAGCTAGTGGATGAAGAATGACTCCCTACCTTATTTTTTGGTTGTAATTTTGATTACTGATGTGCGATCGACCTAATGTGTCTAACGGTATCTTAACTGCAAGTGCACAGTCTATCGCGGTAGTAATAAAAGAATGTCGAATCCACAGGGACTTTGTAATCACTCTAGTGTTGGGAAAGTATGCTAATTTAGCTAAGACGGATAATGTCACATTTGGTTTTAGGGAGGTTAAGGAAAGTAAAACTAATTGATTTTAAATGAATAATGATAAAATGGTCGGTATGTAATAGAATGGACCTAAAGGATCTAATCGAACCTAAGCGTATAAGGATGGCCAACTTACTTGTTCCAGAAATAATCGCTTAAAACCTCAACTCACACTTTCGTGGTCTTATCTTGGATTATACGCCTAAAGCCCTATGCTCGCCTCGCTAGCCCATAAGTGTTTAGAAAATACTTTTGATAACTTAATTAATTCTAATTGCTTTAAAGCGCCTCGTATTTAAATCGAATGCCTAACTTTAGCTATCCGGTAAAATCTCACACTTCGTGGTCTCGACCCTAACCTATTTACTTTTCTTACTTTCGAATAAAAAAGGTTTTATTTTTAACACAAAAGTTATAACCAGTAGTTTAAGTTGATTGAGGTTTTAGCTTAGGATCTATTAAATGCCTACGCTTTAACTATCACATACCGACACTAAGAATTTAGCTAGCCATTGCAATTAAAATGAACTCACAAAGAAATGTAATAAAGGAATTGTAAATCAAACATTCTAAATAATTAATAAAACTTAAAATAAGCAATTTAATTATACAGTAAACCAAATGTAATATAAAACTGAATAAGCAATATCCTACGCCCTTCTTCCACAAATCGGAAACTTGACCTTCGAATGGGAAAGTAAAGAATTCTGAGGCTTGAAATAAATAAATCCTAACTAGAATAACAATTTCCTAATGTTGGAAATTGTTATTTGGACAGTAAAATAAACAAGGGAATAAAGACAATGCAGGGAAAATTAAAAACTGGAAAAGAATGAAAATTGGAAAAGGCTTGGTTTTGAATTCGGCAGAGCTTCCGCACGGTTAAACTTGATAATGCTCTGTGTATTTCACTTTGTAATCCAAGCTATTTATAGAGAATGAATGCACTGGCAGTTGGAAGTAGTTTCGTGGGCTTCACTTCAAAACTTCAGAAATAATCGGAAAGTGGGATGAATCGGTTGAATTGTGGGTTGAGTGAAATCAGGAGTCAAGGACTCTTCTACTGAGCTTTTCCACGTTCTACACGTATTTCATAAACTGATATATGGCTTGTTACGGTCGTGGCCACTGTGTTACGAGCATATTTCATAAAGTAGCGTGTTACGGTCGTGGCCAAGCTATGACGAGCGTCACAGGCTTCTGAAGTGTCTTACGATCGTGGTGGGGTGACGAATCATAGCAAAGAAATTCGGTTTTCTTGGCAGATTTATCTTTTCTCTTCTGGTCTTTGTTGCAAGCTTTGTATGTTTTATGTTTCCTTCTAGTGTGAGCTGAGATATGTGGTACCTGCAAAAAGTCATAAAAACTCGGAATATTCAGGAGTTAATCGGGTCAATATGATATAAAATGGGTTAATTTCATAGTAAATATATGATACGAGTTCGTGTTACCAAATTCCCCCATACTTAAACCTTTGCTTGTCCTCAAGCAAAATAAACAACTAGAAAAGTCGGACAAGTTTTTATAGACGCACATATCTAGTATACCTTTTTCTTTTTCAAATTATTACAAGAAATCTTAAGCTAGTTTGGCCGATAATTAAGTAAAACACCAACGATACGCTAATGACACAAGAAACAAGCTATTCGTTGACTTTCCGTTTTAAACAAAACGTTCAATTATTCCGTTATAATTCAACTTAAAGTTTCTTGTACCTATTTCACCCGGTTTCGTTCTCGCGCAATCACATTAAGCCCATTGTCTTAGCACGCACGTAGTGGAGTAGCCGGTTAGTGGTTTTGATCATAGCACAATGGTTTCTGGCACAATAATGTGGCAACCTTTTCTATCCAATTGCAAGATGCGGGGGATCAGACTGTAGTCTGCCCTACCAAGTTTAGTACCAGATGCTTCTAAACCATCTAAACAATGGACTCTTATGTTACTTAGTAAGGCTTTTGCATCCGTTGGATTAAACGATCGGGTAAGGATCGCCCTATTTAATTGGTGCATTACCTATTTCCTTAAAGCACGTAACATTCTTCTAAATCATTAAACGAGATCATCCACTTATATTCATCGGCTCTCCACGTGGTTTGTGTTAATACGGTGCCGACTGCTAATATAAACTACTAGGGGTTATTTTAGGACTTAAAACTCAAAATATCGGTATAACAGTTATTGAGACGGATCGCGTAAGTGGGGAGTCAAAGGTGTCATAACCGTATTGTTCGCATTGAATCGTTCTCGGCTTCCTAACTATGATTTCGTTCAAGGTAGGTAATTAAAGGCTATGCGAAAATAAAGAGCGAAGTTTTTTGATATGGCTGAATAAAACGGGGAGAAAGTGAAACAACGAAAAATTACTAAAAATAGAAATTGAAATTACTCGTTTAAATTGACAAAGCGGTACTCCTCCCACACTATATCAAACATTGTCTCAATGTTATGATATATCGGCTGGGAAAAAATTCAAAATACATCAGGAAAACAACAGAATGCAACAAGGAAAAAGAAAATGGAAACTACTGATGACCACAGCCTCGACTTCTGGTTAGTGATCTTCTGGAAGGAGTGGCTTCAGAGTCTGTGCTCTGCGGTCCAAGAGATGTGACATCCATCCTCAAAGCATTCAACTCGCACAAGGTTTCATCCAGCTTCTCATTCATGGAGCGCTGACCGCTCAGGATTTGGGCATTTTGTGCGAATAAGCTGTCGTAACGCTCCTGATGCTTCCTCTCAGATGCGACATTCATAAGAATCTGCTGATGAATGGCTCGGAGAATGTCTTCATAAGTGAGAGGAGGTGGAGCATTGGAAGACTCAGGGACATCAGGGATTGGTGCAGCTCGATCCAATTCTTCCTGCATCTCATCTGCGGGAGCGACAGGTGGCTCGTCATGCACAGGAGCATGGCCTTCAGGGGCTTCAAGGTCAAACAACCAATTGGCTTGGTTTTGTGGATCAATACGGTCCCTGCAAGGTAGAACAATGTTAGAATAAACAATGTTATGTATTACTGGATGGAACTTGCCGTCATCCCGCTCGTGAATAAGATGAGCAGATTTGCAATGGTCCAAGGTGAGCAAAACCGGTGCTCGGGAGGATAGATGAGCAAGAGTGTCGCCATGATTCAAAGCCAAGGCAAGAGAAGTGATAAGCCCCCCGAAGTAGAAAGGTTTGCCGCCTCTCGTGCAAATGGAATGAATGTGGGCCAAGAGGAAGGGCGCGTCGTTGATTTTCTGGCCGGTGAACACGCAGTGCATGAAGAATAGCTCTTTGGAGTTGAGCTTATGGTTACTGTCTCTTCCGAAAATGGTGTTGCAAAGGATTCGATGGAAATAGAGAATGGCAGGATTATGGATTTGTGTGGCATTGAGGTGATCGTAGGAGTTGGCACGGTTGTTGGTTAGGCTATGCCACAGATTAAAGGATTCCTCGCCGAAGTTGTCAGGTACACGGAGGTGGGAACCTTCATCAGTACAGAAGTCGAGCAATTTTTCGAACGCATTCTGAGAGAACTCGTACTCGGTACCGAAAATGCGAAACCTCGCCACACCAGAAAGCTAATTGGTCGGACCATTAGGAGTTATGTAGCAGAAGGAGATGAGAAACTCAAGAGTGAGGTTCTCGTACGTGGGCTGGGGCTGGCTATAGAGGGTCCAAAGGTTGACATTCTGGAGAAGATGTTGGACACCTTCAAGCAATCCAAGGTCTCTCAGGCAGTCAATGTCGACGTACCTAGTAGGATGGAGACCTCGACGTTGAAACTTCAAAAATTTGGTTCGTTGGGTTTCACCTTGGTCACCCTCATGTAGGTTGATGCCTGGGATTTGCTGGTTGAGATTTTCCATTTGCATGCAAGAGTGTTAGAGTGAAAGTGGGGTGTGGGGTGGAATGAGGAAGGATACGGATGATATATATATATATATATATATATATATATATATATATATATATATATATATATAGTGAAGGAAAATAATGGGGAAGTTGGAAAATATGAGAGGATTAATGGTGAGTTAAGTGGGGTGAATGGAGATTAATGGAGGAAGTGGGACGGTTTGAAGGTGTCATACCCCAAAATTTGCCCTCCTACTTCTCAAAACATTTCATACATCCATGCTCAAGGATTCCTCAAGGGTTGATCAGACAAACCCTCTCCTAGACAATCAACCCAAACTAGGGTTTGGCAATTCTCAGATCAAGATGGACTTCCAACATTTCCAATGATCATCATGCCTCCTCATATGCTTCAAAGACTCTCCATGTCAAGTTTCAAGCCTCACAAGTCAAATTTCCTCAAACAATTGCTCAGATGGTTGAAAATCAACAGATTGACAAAAAGTCAATTGTGGTCAACATACAGTCAAACTTCATGATTTTTGGTCAACATCCTCATTTTGAAGTTACATTCATCATTTGATCAAGGGTTGATCATGATTCATCAAGAAAACTCAAGATTTGCTCAAAAGTCAAACTTTCCAAATTAGGGTTTTTCCGTGAAAAGTCAACCAAACTTTGACTGAGCATAACTTCTTCATACTTTCTCAGAAATTTTTCCACCACCTCTTGTTTTGAAGGAAATTCAATTCTCTACAACTTCATGTCTCACAAGAATGTTCAAAAAATACTTCATTTGGAAGGTATGGATCAAAACATTATAGGTCCTTTTCAAAGTCAACAAAAAGTCAACTTTTTGTTTTGGAGATTTATTGAGCATGGAAACTCCAATTGAGATGAAATCAAAGAGGTTGGTTATAGGACACTTAGAACTTTCTAAAAAGTCCAAGAATACTCAAAAATGTGGAAAATTGAGCAAAATACACATTGTACAAGTTGGGCATTTTTGAACAATTGCACAAAAGGAGATATTTGTCAAAATCCAATTTTTTCCAAATGGGCCTATAATTTCATGATCCAAACTTGATCATAATATTATTTGTGACCTATTGATGCTTGGCCATGACAATTTTCTATTTTATTGATTTATTTTTGAATTTAAAACCATTTAATTCAAAATTAAATTATATAAAATATGAAAATAAGATATTTTTTCAAAAGGAGTGAATTTCTATCAAACTTGAGGTCCAAGATAGCCCATGAAACATACCAAATTAGTTCTAGCTCTCACATTGAAGAGAAAATCAAATTTTTTCCAAAATTTGATTTTATTTGAAAGAAATTTATTGCACATTCAAGATCCAATCTTTTTTCACTCTCTTTGCTCTCCTATTTCACTCTATAAATACCAAGCAAGCTGCCAAGAACAAGACACGAAACCCTAGCCCCATACACAACCCTTATTTTGTCAAAAATTTTCTCAAATTGTCAACATTCGAATTCCAATTTCCAGCAGGTTTCAAGGAGTTCTAAGCTCTCCATTGTGTTCCTTGATATCCCAGTAAGCAAAATCAACTCTTACTCGAAGCAAAACCACCCAGAATCGTGCCCTATACATTGCTCCGATTTGGTATTTTTCTCAATTTTGGTTTCTTTGATTCATGCGTATTTAACTGTTTTTGTTTGATTATTTGGACTCAGGACATCCATTAGAGTGCATTTGAATCATTACATGTAAGCTTGCACGTAGAAATCTCGTGTTGCCATTGTTAGGTTTAGAAAACTGGGAAGCTTCGAACCGACCTGTATAGTTGTTTTCAGGTCAAACGGAGGCCACCATTGAACTCTCCATGGTCGATTTAGGGGGGGGGTAGGGTATCCCTTTGCTTTTGTTTTTGCCTATTTTGCAGGATTGAGGATCGGGCTAGCCGGAGAAGATGACCGGAGCCCTAGCTCCGGCGCTGACTCAGGCGAAGACCGGCTGACTGAAGGCGTGGCACAATGGCTTGTTTCGATTGGCTCTTACGTTATACCTGGACCCCACGCGTGCTGACTTGGTTTGAAGCACATCCCTGACACGTGATCATTCAAAAACAATTGATTTTGGTTTCCTTGACACGAAATGCAATGTGGCCCAGTGGTTAAGGCGTTGGCTGTGGAAGATTCTCCAGGAGGTCACAGGTTCAATGCCTGGCAAGACCAAACTTTTTCTTCTTTTTTGCAAAACTTCATAATTTTTTCTATTTTTCTATTTTCTTTATTTAATATTTTCCATGCATTTTATTTTATCTTTAATAATTTTTATCATGCATTTAAAAAATACCAAAAATATTTATTTTTTGCATACTCATCATAAAAATGTTTATTTAATTTTTAAAATTAAAATTATTATTTTTGCATGCATATTTAATTTAATTGCTAATTTATCATTTAAATAGCTTTTAATTGATTTTTAATTATCAAACTAACTCCAAAAATTCCCAAAAAATTATTTTATCATATTAATGTCATTATTTGCATAAAAACTTTTTCTCATTCAAAAATTCTTATTTTTACTAATATTTTCATCTTATGCAATTTTCTTCCGTTTTCCGATTTCTCATCTTTTCACAGGTTATACCGTTTTGGACAATTTTTATCGCTTTTCTTTTTCAATTATGTAATTGCCTATGGGATGTAATAGTTTAATTAGGACTTTTATTTTCCGCACTTTAAATTATGTATCTGCCCCAAAGCCATGTAATAGAGTAGGATTTATCTTTCCGCACTTTACATTTCCGCAATTTAATTTCCGCACCCTATAAACTGCTAGATTAGGCGTGTATGGCAAGATAAAATTGGACATAGATCACTCATAACTCCAAGATAAAATACCTGAAATCAACACACTCTTTTCACACATGCACCCCTTAGGTAATTCTCTCGTTGCCTTTACAAATACAAATGGTCAAGTCCTCGAACGTAGAGGTATTCTAGCACCTGCCTTCAAAACAAATCATCATAGTCCCTTCGATACAAAGATCATAGACCCACGATGTCGCCACGAATACATGATCTTGACCTCGATTGTCGCCACGAAAATGATGATAGTCCTTCGAATGTGCTAGGATACTTCCTACAAGTTGCTTTCTATGACCATCCGATGTCCCTTCCAATGTCCCGTTTACATCCAACGAATAGGGTTACCTACCAACTAATGGTATGGATAGAAATATTCTAAAGGAACGTAAAATAACACGAAAACGACCAATTCTGAGTAGGTAATAAGACTTTTAGTTGCTTGCTCTATCAAAATAATTTTCACACCTTACACTCTTTGTCAAAGTTCAAACTCTTTTCAAAACGAAAAATTTCCGAACACTTTGTATACATTCCTACATGAATCATTACAAAGTCAAAGCGAAATGCCCTTTTCAAAACATTTTTGTCAAACACACAGAAAGCACAATTTTAAGGTGATCTAAGAGCAACTAAGAGCCCGTAGATAACTACGGATGGAAAGAGGTGCTAATACCTTCCCTTTTCATAACCTTCTCCCTTACTCGTAATCTAACGAAGGTCTTTTTTCGTACTTTTACCTTCCCTTAATTAGATAAAAGAAAAGTCGGCGACTCTATCCGCATTTGCGATAAAATCTCAAAGTCAGTTCACCGACATGTAATCGATAACTCTCCGGGAGACACCCTAAAGAGAGAATGCCTTAAGGATTTTAGATCACATTTATCGCTTCGCTTGACTTGCTTGCTTTATCTTTAAGGGTTACTTGGGTATTATATTTGTGGGGATCCTACACCGGATCCGGTTTCGCTTAGGTAAGTAGCAATAATCGTCATGATTAGACGATATCGAAACGGTCAACATGATGGCTACGTTAGTGTGACACTTTGGATGTCCCGATACTCTTCATTTCCAAGTTGAGGATAGTATTTGGCTTCGTGGTGTCATCAAGCACTAACTAAACTTTTAGAACCTTAATTGACCCATCTTGGCCATTAGAAGGTAGTGAGATGGTCGGCTTTGGTGTAGACCGAGGTTGGTCGATACTTGATGCTACGCTCATTAAGATCGACTTTTGGGATATTTTCGGTCAACCACTTGGTAGTCGTATTGAAATAAACGCCACGAGAAAGATCAATGATATGAGATTCCTAGAACCCTTACTATTATAGGACAGATGAACCAACTCAAACTTTTGGTAGGGTAATCACCTATACCTCTTGCAAGCCTTAAACCTAGGCTCAGTGAATTATTTGTGTGTGCTAAACATGACATCATGACATCCATCATCCTGCTTTGTAGGAATTATGGCTTCTAACTATCCGACTTATGGGTTATCTCCGGTTTTGAAAAAGACATGTTATGCATGTATATGATGCATGTCCTATTCTTTTGATCCGAAACACCATTGCTTTACATTCCTGATTATCGCTTAGTTCCTACCTTGAAGAATTCTGTTACTTGGGATACCTATTCTTGACCAAATGCCATTCACCGGTTTAGAAAAGGTTCCTAGGTACGAAGACATCGCATCCGCCTTACATCTTAAGCGCTCAGACATTGAAGCCAATTGGGAAACTAGAAGCGGAGTTAAGGGTTTACTTGCCAAGTTCTTAATTAAGAAAGCCTGAGAATTCCTCAAAGTTATGAGTTTCCATGAATTCGAAGACATTGTGGCCTTGTTAATATATGGTTTGGTTCTATTCCCTAACTCGGATCAATTCATAGATGTCAACGCCATCAAGTTGTTCCTCACTCGCAATCCTGTGCCTACTTTACTTGGAGATATTCTACATCCTCTCCACACTCGTACTACAAAGAGACAAGGAACTCTGATGTGTTACATACCGTTACTTTCCAGGTGGTTTATTTCGCACCTTCCTCAATCAGTTTTGAAGAACGAACAAAGATTGAAGTGGTCTCAAAGACTAATGTCACTCTCTCATTCAGATATTCGTTGGAGTCTTTTCTCTCAAAAGGACTTCACATTCATTGAGCGTTGTGGAGAATTCCCTAATGTACCACTCCTTGGCTTAAGGGGAGGTATTACTTACAACCCGTCTTTAGCTCTACGTGAGTTTGGTTTTGCTCGAAGAGATGGTCCTCATGATATGCTTCTCCAAGATATTGTGTTCGACTACAACCACGATCTCCAGAATTACCGAAGAAGGTTTATACACGCTTGTGGCATGGTAAAGAAGACTGATACCAAGACTTTGGGGCACCAAAACTCCATTCCTTGGGAACCTTACCTCAAATGGGTGCGAGCTCGAGCTCAAAACCTCATGATGCCATTACACACTGTGTTACAAGAATTATGGAACTGTTGCTATAGGTGACGTACTTATATGCTCTCCATCCTGACATGCCTACTGATTTTGAAGACTTGAAGAGATCCTGGATTCAACTTAAAGAAGAGAGGGATACATTCGAAGCTCAGTGCTATGCAAGCGAGAAGAAAGTACTAGAGTTGACAAAGCTACTTCACGAGGAGCGGAACATCAACGCCTACCTCGGCACCAAGAGGAAACGCCCATGGGAGACTTAGAGCTTTAGGATTTATATGTTTTGCTTTTATTGTTTTGAACTATCTTTTGTACTTAAAAAGAAAGAGGATAAAAAGAGAACTAATAAATGTTTGTTCGTGCTTGTTTAACAAATTTAAATATCTAAGGTCCTTGAAAACATTGCATTGCATCTGCATAAACATCGCATATCATGGCATAACATCTCATAACAGGTACATTGAAGATTGGTTTTCTCATTTTCTCGCTATTTATTTTAGCAGAAATGGCTCTTGAACAGATCACAAAGATCTTCGTGCTCGTAATGCTCAATTCCAGCAGATGTTCACTAGCTTGGTCCAAGGCCAAGAAGATCTGAAAAAGCTCATCAACAGAAATAAGAAGGTTGTTGGTGTTCTCAACATGGGCAGACGCTACAAAGGTGGTCCTAAAGTGGTCAGTCGCATAGAGCTCTCTGAAGGAAGTGTCAAGAATGAGGGGAGTGTCAAGGGTGATGACGAAGGCAGCCAGCGTGAGTCTGAGAAGGAGAGGGAAGATCGTTATGATCATGACCAGTACTCTAATGAAGATGACAAGTACAAGCAACTTGAAGATCGTCTGAATGCTGTGGAAAACCTGAAGATGTCAGGGCTGAATTTTTATGATCTGAGTCTTGTTCCTGGTGTGGTGATTCCTCCCAAATTCAAAGTTCCTACCTTTGCCAAGTATGATGGAATTTCTTGTCCGAAGCTGCATTTGAAGTCCTATGTCCAGAAGATCAACCCCCACACTGATGACAGAAAGTTGTGGATGCATTATTTTCAAGAGAGTTTGTCCGGAACTCAATTGGAGTGGTATTATCAGCTAGAGAATGACCGTATCCGACTTGGAGTGACTTAGCGGATGCTTTCTACATAAGATGAGTACAATGTCAATTGATACCCACCGCATGCAACTACAGAGCATGTCTATGGGTCGTGATGAGAAGTTTAAAGAGTATGCTCGAAATGGAGAGATCTAGCAGCGAGTTCAACCACCCTTGTCCAATGGAGTTGGTTGATATGTTTATGGAACACCGACGGTCCGTTCTTCAATCATTTGATTGAAACTCTTCACCGGATTCACCGAAATGATATTGACAAGAGAGCGATCAAGCGGTATCAAGAGTAAAGATTCATGTAGAGACATCTTCAAATGTCGCAAGAGATCTTTGGTGGTAAGAAAGAAGCCAATGCTGTATGGTCGAAAAGTCGAGCCAAGACCGACCGCTCAACTGTGGGGCTTGTGATCTCCAATCCTACATCAAGACAACCTCGTGAGACAACGCTGTAGCCGTAACGCCACGAAGACAAGTTTATAAAGATCAACATGCCATTGTCGCAAGCCTTGCAACACATGTTGAAAACGGAGCTGATTACTTTGAAGGATCCTCCTCAGAGTGTCAACACTTCCTCTCCGAGATACAATCCTAATGCTAAGTGTGCTTACCACTCCAATAGCCCAGGGCACGACATCGATAACCGTTGGGCTCTAAAGAACAAGATTCAAGATATGATCAAGCTAAGCAGATTGAGTTTGATCCTCCGTTGAGACCAATGTGATTAACGCGCCTATGCCTAACCATGACAAGTGTTCCAATGCTGTTGGGGAGGATACTTATGTTTTCAACATAGATGACTTGACCATTCCTCTGATGACTGTTAAGAAGAATTTGCTGCAAGCCGGTGTCAATCTAGGATGCCCAGAATATTATCGTTGGTGCCCATATGCACCTGATGGTTGTGCTTGGTTGAGAAGACGTGTTTAGTGTATGATGGATAATCGTGAAATATTATTCCTGAAACCACCTGTGGAGAGTCTGTGTGAAGACATGTCTAAGAAACTGAAGATCGAAGATGTGAATGAAACTGTACCATCTGCATGGGATACCTTGGGGCAACCAAGTGAAAAGTATGATTACATGGTGAAGTACACTGTTCCTGAGAGCTACAAGATTCCTATTGAAGATGTTAAGGCAACCGGATGGGGTGACGATTTCCCAGAAGACTATGCTGATGTTAACACTATAAGGATTTCCTCCACGATCCCGTGCTCGAGTGGCACCTCTCATCATTACTTCTCCTAGACCAGCTCCATATTCCTCCGACAAAGCTATTCCTTGGAATTATGGATCTGATGTCTACTATCATGGCGTCAAGCAAGACCCTCTGACCATTGAGGACCTTACAGTCGAAGCTACCATTCCTAACATTGACAACATCACCGGATCAAGTAAGGTGACCCGAACCGAAGAGTATTCTCCAAATCTCTCCTCCAAAAGACACTACGACTCCACCGATTCCAACTATTCAATCCATTCCCAAGCTAGAGGGAAAGAACCGTGACTCATCCTCGTCACCAAGTACCAAAGGAAGTTATCAAGACACCTCCAAACAAGAAATGGAGGAAATTCAAGATTATCAAGAAGAGTGACTACAATGTGGTGGAACAGTTAGGATGACTCCCAAGATCTCCATGCTTGCTCTGCTCTTGTGCTCTGAGGCTCATGCTAAAGCCTTGGTGAAATTTCTAAAGAATGCTCACGTACCACAAGACACTACTACTGACCAGTTTGAAGTTTGTATTGCTAGCTTGGCTGCCAACAACGGCCTAGGCTTCTCTGATGCTGATTTGACTCCTGCCGGAAGGAAACACAACAAAGCCTTTCACGTCTCTGTTGAATGCAAGGGTGTTACATTGTCTCATGTTTTGGTGGATATCGGTTCTGCTTTGAATATCCTCCCGAAGACTGCTTTTGATCGACTTGATGTTGAAGGGTTGGTCCTGAAGCCCAGTGACATTATTGTGAGAGCTTTTGATGGTTCTAGACGAACAATACTTGGAGAGCTCATTCTGCCTGTTAAAGTTGGTTTCCAGACTTTTGACTCCACTTTCTTTGTCATGGACATCCGTCCAACTTACTCTTGCCTACTTGGACGCCCTTGGATACATGGGGCAGGCGCTGTTACTTCTACCCTGCATCAGAAACTAAAGTACCCGGTGAAAGGGAAGGTTGTTACAGTATATGGTGACGAAGAATACATGGTCACCATCATACCATTTCGATACCGAGGTGGAAGGTGAATTCTTTGAGACTCCCCGCAAGCTTTTGAAACAATACCCGAGTCATGCCCACGACTCTCCCACTCCGAAGTTACGCAAGTTCCTAGGATGGCCTCACGAAAGATGCTCAAGTGAAGAAGGAGGTAGTACTATTTGGGACAGCCCCGATCTTCCTTTCAAACCGACAAGACCGGTTTAGGCTTCACCATCAAGGGTCGAAGATGATACACCGCAAACGTGCCGACCAACTTCCTTTCCGCATCAGCCAAAGTGGAATCCATGCTATAGAAGACGACGACAACGACTTCGACATCGCAAGTGGATCTTCCCAACTCAGCATAAAGGGCTCAAGAATTGGAAGATCAAGACGTATACCAATCTCCTTTAGACAGAGTAATTGCTTTTGTTTTGTTTTGCTTTTCAGATTTTCTATGTTTTGAACAATAAACTCTAAAAGCCTAGTGCCTTACCCGGGGCATCATGGTTCGTTTGTGAGGGTTATTATCTGTCATTTGCATATTTTCATTCAATAAAATCATTGGACTTTTGCATTCAATTGTTGTTTGTTTTCTTTTACTTTATCACCCCTTCAAAAAGCTATGTGTTTCTTACACACACCCACGTGATACACTGAAGAATCACTCTGAATCTCGTTGATAACAGCTATGCTATTGCTAAATATGACTTCGATAATCCGATCTACCAAGCCGAAGACGAAAGTGAGGAAGATTGTGAAGTGCCAGGAGAACTTGTCAGACTGCTACAGCAAGAAGAGCGAGTTATACAGCCACACGAAGAGTCGGTTGAGGTTGTGAATTTGGGTACTGATGAAGATAGAAAGGAGATTAAGATAGGAGCGGGTCTTGAGAACAGTGTTAAAAAAAGGTTGGTTCAGACATGAGACTACATTGAGGTTTTTGCTTGGTCATACAAAGACATGCGGGTTTAGACATTGATATTGTAGCACCGCTTACGACAAAAGAAGGTTTTCTCCTAAAACAAAAGGTTCGTCGCGTCCCGAGATGTCGAGAAAATCAAAGCGAAGTTATGAAGGCTCAACGCCTGCTTTTAGTCATACTTCCTATCCACAAGGGTAGCTAATGTGGTGCCTGTGCCTAAGAAGGATGGCAAGGTACGAATGTGTGTGGATTACAAAGATCGAACAAAGCGAGTCCGAAAGACGATTTCCACTTCCTCATATTGATGTTCGTTGACAACACCGCTCAACATAAGGTTTTCCTTCATGGATGGTTTCTCCTACATAATCGATCAAAATGGCTCAAGACATGGAGAAAACTACTTTTATACGTGGGGCACTACAAGGTTATGCCGCTCGAATGAAGAACGCGGGCGCCACTTATCGCCGCTATGGTGACATTATTTCATGACATGATTCATCACGAGATAGAGGTCTACGCCGATTTACATGATAGCTCGGTCACAGATCAAGAAGAACATCTTGATCATCTACTAAACTGCTTGATAGGTTGAAGAAGCATGATCGAGACTTAATCCTAACAAGTGCACTTTTGGAGTCAGATCCGGAAAACTCCTAGAGTTTGTTGTCAGTGGTAAAGGAATTGAGGTTGACCCAGCCAAGGTTAAAGCTATTCAAGAGATGCCAGCTCCCCGCACCGAGAAGGAAGTCAGAGGTTTCTTGGGCCGATTGAATTACATTGCCAGATTCATTGCACATCTAACTGCTACGTGTGAACCAATCTTCAAGTTACTGAAGAAAGATCAAGTAGTGGAATGGAACGACGATTGCCAGATCGGTTTTGACAAAATCAAGGAGTACCTACAAAATCCTCCTATCCTGATGCCGCCCGCCGAAGGAAGACCTCTTATCATGTACTTGACAGTGTTAGAGAACTCGATGGGGTGTGTGTTGGGGCAACATGACGAGTCTGGTCGAAAAGAGTATGCAATATACTACCTTAGCAAAAAGTTTACCGACTGTGAAACAAGATTCTCACAACCGAGAAAACTTGCCGCTTGGCTGGGCTTTCACGACTAAGAAGATATGTTGACTCACACTACCTTGTTGATTTCCAAGATGGATCCGATAAAATACATATTTGAGAAACCAGCTCTCTCCGGAAGAATAGCAAGATGGCAAATGATCTTAACCGAATACGACATCTGTAACACCCCTTCTAAATTACCCGCGTTTTATAGAATTAAATAATCAGAGTTTATCCACCATCAAGAGGCCACAATTTAAATCATAAAATTTTAACCAACACGTGTCATGCTTCATCAAGATTACCATCAATTAAATCATACTCAAAATTATGTTTAATAAATGAAATGAAACATAATTAAACCCGAATACTTTACTCAACAGCTATTCCGTGATAATAAATCAACATAATTCCAAACTATTAAAATATCCATTAAAGGATTCCAAACAATCGTTTCCCCAGTGTTACATCTACTAGAGCACGACACTGACACGCGGACAAAGACTCGAATCTAAGGCTATCCTCACCAACTCCAAGCAGCTAATCACTGGATCCGAAATTGTTAAAGTAAGGTGAGATTTCAATTCAATATAATATGTATTATATGCCTAGATCCAATCGTAATAATCGAATATATTAGTTCATCAACCAAACACAAGATCATAAACAAGATAAAAGAGCAGCACACACATGATCATGTATATATTAAACAATGGCAATTGCAACACCGAAACCATCCTAACATGTTACAATTCCATATGCAATGCGACTTATGCATGTGGTACCAAACGTGAACCGCTGCTCACCCACCGCCTCCGCTTACTCGTGGAAAGGTAATCCATGATTCGCCCACACCATTGGGTCAAGAATCTAGCCTCACTACCTCCAACTAGGTCACCTATTGCTCTCAAGCTCACTTTCGCACAATGGAATGAACCAATCAAAAATGTTCATGCATGCAATCATATAAGCATGCAACATTATTCCACTGATCATAATAATCAACATATCACACGATGTCATTTCACCAATTATATCACATTCAAATCATAATGGATATCAAAATATAACATGGTATGCATTAGTTCTCATCCGTACTCGCACTATCGTGAATTACCCAACATCCGTAATTCAATCCATATTCTCAAAATCGGGAACTCGGCTCTTTTAAAATGACTTTCGATAAAATAATATTTTTCCTTTCCAAGAGGTAGAATTTTAAATTTAAGAAATAACGCCGAAAACGGCACTCGAATCGGAGTTACGGTTTAGAAAATATGAATTTTTGAAATTTTAGAAGTTTTGGAAAAATACACAGTGGTAACCAGTTCCTCACTGGGAGAACCCGGTTCCCACAATTTGAAAATACACGCCTCGAAATATGGGAACCCGGCTCCCCACAGGAACCGGTTCCTGTGTTTTCAAAATTGAGTCCCCCTGGATTTTTGTATGGGGAACCCGGTTCCTCCCCACAGGGAACCGGTTCCCATGTACAAAATTCCTTAATTTGAATTTTTACTGAACCTGTTCCTTCCACAGGAACCGGTTTCCACGACCTGTAACAGCAAAATTTGACATTTTTGACAGCTTTATGCATCCATAACCATTTCCAACCTTTCAAACACGAATTGTAATATCATAACACCATTCTAACACCATTTTACACCATTTTGACATCAACCAACATAATTTACCCATTCCTATTTATTATCTGACACACTAGTGATCAATTTTCCATCCACTGGCACAAATAGGATTTCATGCTATAAACCTATAATTCCAATTCCTAACATACCCAATCATCCCATTGGTTCCCAAAACCCATAAGACATATTAATCAAATAAAATCACCCCTTACCTCGCGATGATTCTTCGTTTCTCTCAAGCGGCTTTTCCTCTTTTCTCTTCTTTCTCCAACTCTACGTGAAATGATTTCTCCAAAACCTTCTCTTTTTTTCCTTTCTTTTCCTTTTATATTTCCTTTTAATATTCCAATAAAATAAATAATCAATATCTAGTAATTAGTAGAGTGACTTACTCTTACACCCACCATTTACTCTGCACACCTCCAGGCCTTTCCTCATTAAATGATCCAATTAATCCAGATGAATTAAATATTTAAGACTTTAAATCAATTAAATAATTAATTCTCACTTATTTAATATTGAATTAAATCGGGGTGTCACAACTCTCCCCACTAAAAGAGTTTTCGTCCGAAAACATACCTTAGACGAAAGTTCGATACGAGTCCTTCATCTGACTCTCCAGCTCCCAAGTTACATTTCCTTCAGCTGGTCCTCCCCAAGCTACTCGTACCAGTGCTATCTCTTTACCTCACAATTGCTTCACTTTTCGATCCTCAATTCTTGCAGGCACTGCTTCAACAGTCAAATTATCTCGTACCTGAACATCATCTACTTGAATCTCATGAGACGGATCCGCAATGTACCTCCTCAACTGAGATACATGGAAAACATCATGCAAATTCGCAAGTGACGGCGGTAAAGCAATCTGATAAGCAACTTTCCCAACTCTCTTGGTAATCTGAAACGGACCAATAAAGCGCGGAGTCAACTTCTTTGACTTCAAAGCTCGACCAATACCAGTCATCGGAGTAACTCTCATAAATACGTGGTCTCCTTCATCAAACTCAAGATCCTTCCTCCTCTTGTCGTGATAACTCTTCTGACGACTCTGAGAAGTTCTCATCTTCTCCTGAATCATCTTAATCTTTTCTGAAGTTTGTTGAACGATTTCTGGTCCAATCACAGCACTCTCTCCAGATTCGTACCAACACAAAGGTGTCCGACATCTCCTACCATACAATGCCTCAAACGGAGCCATACCAATGCTCGAATGAAAACTATTGTTGTAGGTAAACTCTACCAATGGCAAATAGCTATCCCAAGCTCCACCTTTCTCTAACACACAAGCTCTTAACAAATCCTCTAACGATCGAATCGTCTTCCGTCGACCATCTCTCATGGATGATACGCGAACTCAATCGTAACTTAGTACCCGAGCTTCTTGCAATCCCGCCGTAACTTAGAAGTAAACTCGGATCTCTATCCGACACAATGCTAGACGGAATACCATGCAAACTTACAACTTTCTCAACATACACCGCCAACCTCTCCATCGGATAATCCATTCTTATCGAATAAAGTGAGCAGACTTCACAATCGATCGACAATCACCCGATAGAATCACGTCATTGCTCTAGGCAAACCAGACACAAAATCCATAGAAATGTCATCCCATTTCCATTCCGGAACGAATAATGGTTCCATCAATCCTGACGGCTTCTGATGCTCAATCTTCGATTTCTGACAAACCAAACACGCATACACAAACTCGGCAATTTCCTTCTTCATTCCTGGCCACCAAAATAACTTCTTCAAGTCATGATACATCTTAGTAGCACCGGGATGAATACTCAACCCACTTCGATGTCCTTCCTCCAAGATACTCTTTCTGATCTCGGCAACATCCGGAACACACACTCTATCACCAAATCTCATGACACCATTCTCATCAATTCGGAACTCACCTCCTTGACCTTGGTTAATCAATGTCAGCTTATCTACCAAACCAACATCAGACTTCTGCCCGTTTCGAATCTCTTCCAAAATACCACTAGTCAGCTTCAACATGCCCAATTTCACACTATTCGGGGTAGTCTCACATACCAAACTCAAATCTCTGAACTGCTCTACTAAATCCAATTCCCGAACCATCAACATCGACATATGCAAGGATTTCCTACTCAACGCATCTGCTACGACGTTTGCCTTACCAGGATGGTAGTTCAAACCAAAATCGTAATCCTTGAGAAATTCTAACCATCTCCTCTGCCTCATATTCAACTCCTTCTGATCAAAGAGATACTTCAGGCTCTTATGATCACTGAACACTTCAAACCGTGAACCATACAGATAATGCCTCCATAGCTTCAACACAAACACCACAGCCGCCAACTCCAAATCATGAGTCGGGTAATTCCTTTCATGAACCTTTAACTGTCTCGAAGCATAAGCCACAACCTGCTTATCTTGCATCAAAACACCCCCTAAACCCATCAAAGACGCATCACAATACACCACAAAAGACTCTTCCGGATTCGGCAAAATTAGAATCGGAGCACTAGTCAACCTCCTCTTCAATTCTTGGAATCCTTTCTCACAATCTATATCCCAAACAAATGCTTGACCTTTTCTCGTCAACTTAGTCAATGGTAACGCTAACTTCGAAAATCCCTCAATGAACTTCCTGTTGTAACCTGCAAGACCAAGAAAACTACGAATCTCTGAAGCATTCTTCGATGCTTCCCACTGAGATACAGCTTCTACTTTTGTAGGATCAACAGCAATACCATTCTTAGAAATCACATGACCAAGAAAACTCACATCGCTTAACCAAAACTCACACTTCGACAATTTCGCATAAAGTTTCTTTTCCTTCAATAATTCCAACACAACTCTGAGATGCTTTGCATGCTCCTCATCATCCTTTGAATAGATCAGAATGTCGTCGATAAACACCACCACAAACTTGTCAAGATGCGGATGAAATATCATGTTCATATACTCCATAAACACACCAGGTGCATTAGTAACTCCAAATGGCATAACAAAATATTCATAATGCCCGTACCTCGTGCTAAACGCAGTCTTCTGAATATCTTCCGCCTTAACACGAATCTGATGATATCCAGATCTCAGATCAATCTTGCTAAACACACAAGCTCCAACCAATTGATCCATCAAATCATCAATCCTCGGCAATGGATACCGATTCTTGATGGTCACTTTATTCAATTGCCTGTAGTCAACACACAGTCTCATCATACCTTCCTTCTTCTTAACCAACAACACCGGCGCACCCCACGGCGAAACACTAGGCCGAATAAATTTCTTCTCCAATAACTCTTTCAACTGTTTCTTCAGTTCAGACAACTCAGATGCCGACATGCGATATGGCGCCATCGACACCGGACTAGTTCCAGGAATCAAATCTATAGCAAACTCCACTTCTCGCTCAGGTGGTAACTGTAACACCCCATCTAAATACCCCGAATTTATTAATTAAATTAATATCTAAATCATCTTTAATCAGAGTTTAACACGGTATAATAAGGGATGTCACAATTAATAATCAAAATAAACTTCATTCAAACAGTAGCCATGCTACACTGAGGATCATCATCCAACAATTCAATCATTGTAAAACCATGTCTTACACAATGAAAATACAAAACTAAAATTTAATAAGACATCAAGGTCATCAAGGAATTCAAATCCAATTAATTAAAGAATGATACTCTTAACTGTTGCCCTCAAGTGTTACAATCTAATCGAGCATGACACCCACACGTACTAAAAGATAAGCTCTAGAGCCATCCTCACCGACTCAATCGCTAATTTAATCAAATGGTAAAGTAAGGGTGAGACTTCTCATAATTAAAGCATATTATAAGTCTTTCAATCAATAATATATCACAAGCATATTATTTCACCCACTTAACATAAATTCGATTCACACACACAACCATATTCATCATGCTTAATCATAATAATCAACGAAGAGTAACACCGAAGACATCCTAACATGTTACCACTTCATACAAATATAATGCAAACTCAATGCATGCGTACCGACTCGTGACCAAGTCACCCAACACCGATCCATCATCAACCGGATATAAAGCACTCATCGATTCGCCCATAACCACTTGGACACTAATCCACCTAACCACCCATCCTCACTCTGTATCGCTTATCGGCAATCCAAGCCAAATTCGCACAATGGGAATTAACTTCACCAAAACAATGCATATGCACGCACATCAATAGCATGCAACATTAATCAGTCTATGCAATACATCAATTCAACATAACTGAAACAACCATCCAACATGATATCTCAACCAATCATGCATACAATCAACATCAACATAAACATGCAAACCAATCAACATGATATATCAACCCATCATGCATACATCTAACATCAGCGTAAACATGCCAATACATCTATACATTATCGACATCCATCAAAACAGATCTCCACTACACACCATTAACTATGCTACCAAAGTCACTTATCTCAGAAATTGGCTCATTTTCAAAATAACTTCAAGTTTTGGAAAATATTTTCAGTTCATAGAATAGAGCATTAAATTTAGAAAATAACGTCCAAAACGGCGCTCAAAACGGACTTACGGTTTGAAAGTTATGAATTTTCAAAGTTTGGCATTTTCAAAATTTGTTGGAACCCGTTCCTACATATACAGAACCGTTCCCTAAAAGTTCCAAACCTCGTTGTTGAAAATGTATGGGAACCGGTTCCGACACATACAGAACCGGTTCCCACGTATTTTTCAGATTTTATGAATTTTTAGGGCAACCCGTTCCTACCCATACAGAACCGGTTCCCACGTGTTAAAATGTCATTTTCGCACTTTTGACAAAGATCCTTCCATTTTCAATTAAACCCATTTTTTCCCATACGAACTCCAACATGGAAACACTAAAATACATCATTTGGCATCATCTATCTCATCAAACAACATATTTCCATCATCTATTTTCATCTATCGACACTCTAATCATATTCCATACATAATCCGACACAATCGGACTAACTGACACCAACCGACACTATTAGGTATACATCCATGGAAACCTAGAATTTCCTAAACATAGATTCCTAACATGCCATGGTCTATAATATTAACATCAAAACCTATAATAAGTAATAACCAATGAATCACCCTCACCTTGTGGGTTCTTCGATTTCCGACGCCCCTAGGTCTTTTTCCTTCTTCCTTCTCTTCTCACTTCACGTATCTTGTTTTCTCCAAAATGATTCCTTTTTCCTCTTTTCTTATTTAATTCCTTTTATTCCTTTTAACATAAATTAAATAAATCAATAAATGTGAGTAGAGTCTTTACCTCACACCCCACTTTACTCAACATACATCCAATAAATCCATAATTAATCTCAATAATTCAATATATTAAATAAACTATGTTCTCAATTAATTTAATAATTAAAATCATAATTATTTAATTACCAAATTATTTTCGGGTGTCACAAAGAACTCATTAACATCCTCCCAAACACCTCCGAAATTCATTCACACGTAACTCACCACCTTAGCCTTCCCTTTCACTTCCGCTGAAGAATATAACATGAACACTACAACACCATTCTCGACAATTGAGTTCATCCGCTTAATCGACATGATCGCATCTTCAACTTTAGCTACTTCAGAAATATAACCGCCTTCTCAAAACATTGATATGAACTCGGTTGAAGACCAACCAGCTTCATTCCAAGGATAATATCAAGTTGTTCTAACGGTAGCACACTAAATCCATACCGAACCCTCTATCGAAAATAACGATAGACAATTTCTACACACATACCTAAGTAGTCATCAACCCGACGCAGAGTGTCAATAACCATACTTCCATCCAAATTAGAAATTTCTAGATTCAATCTCTTAGCACAGTCCAAAGAAATAAAAGAATGTGTCGCTCCAGTGTCAATAATTGCAATTAAAGGTATGCCATTAATAAAACATGTACCTTTAATCAACCGATCATCCGGCTTAACCTCCGATCCCGACAAAGCTAACACTTTCCCACCGCTTGCTCTTTCTTTGGCTTAGTACATCATGGACGGGTGTGTCCTTGCCATAGTTGTAACAAGTTATTCTTCGGATCTACACTCGCAGCTAAATGACCAACTCTCCCACAATTGTTGCACTTCCTCGCATCAGCCTTGCATTTAAGAGCTCGGTGACCCAATTCACCACATCTGTAGCACTTTACGGAAGAACCAGAAGAACCAGAGTCTCCCCCACTAGGCTTCTTCCAACCTCCAGATCTATGATTACTCCTATCATAAGGCTTACCGCGATCCATCTGTCTCTTACCCTTACGGTCAGCATAACTCTGAGCATTCGCCTTAGTACTAGTAAGATCTTCCTCCAGAATCCTACTACAGTCAACCAAATCAGGAAACCTTCTAATACGTTGATACCTGATACCCTGCTTGATCTCATCTCGCAGACCATTCTCAAACTTGATACATTTGGAAAACTCTCCATCTGCATCGTTAGGATAATTAGCATAATACTTTGCTAACTCAGTAAACTTGGTTGCATACTCGCTCACAGACTTGTTGCCCTGCTTGAGCTCCAGAAATTCTATCTCTTTCTTACCCCGAATGTCTTCAGGAAAATACCTTCTCAGAAAAGCTCTCCTGAACACAGCCCAAGTCAATGCAATTCCATCTTCTTCCAATTCAGTCCTGGTAGCAACCCACCACCACGCCTCTACCAACATGTCAAGACTGCATCCTCACCTTCACCCCTCAAGACAATCAATAACTCTGAAGATCCTCTCGATCTCCTTCATCCACTTCTGAGCACCCTCGGGATCATGTGCACCCTTGAACAATGGAGGATTATTCCTCTGAAAATTCCCCAATTGTCTGTCAGCACCAATCGCAGCTCCCTGCTGATTCCCTCCGAGCACCCAACATCTCCAAAGCCTCAGCAATAACATCATCATTCCTTCCGTTACCTCTTTCAGCCATTGTTCTGTAACATTACAAAACAATCTACATCAGCACACAAGTATCGACAATGTTACTTACACTAGTCGCATACTAAAGGGATAACGACACTAAGACAAGACCGACTATGCTCTGATACCACTATTGTAACACCCCTTCTAAATTACCCGCGTTTTATAGAATTAAATAATCAGAGTTTATCCACCATCAAGAGGCGTCACAATTTAAATCATAAAATTTTAACCAACACAGCGTCATGCTTCACTGAAGATTACTCATCAATTAAATCATACTCAAAATTATGTTTAACAGCGGAAATGAAACATAATTAAATCCCGAATACTTTACTCAACATTTATTCCAGGATAATAAATCAACATAATTCCAAACTATTAAAATATCCATTAAAGGATTCCAAACAATCGTTTCCCCAGTGTTACATCTACCAGAGCACGACACTGACACGCGGACAAAGACTCGAATCTAAGGCTATCCTCACCAACTCCAAGCGCCTAATCACTTCGGATCCGAAATTGTTAAAGGTGAGATTTCAATTCAATATAATATGTATTATAATGCCTAGATCCAATCGTAATAATCGAATATATTAGTTCATCAACCAAACACAAGATCATAAACAAGACAAAAGAGCAACACACGATGATCATGTATATATCAAACAATGGCAATTGCAACACCGGAAACCATCCTAACATGTTACAATTCCATATGCAATGCACTCTATGCATGTGGTACCAAACGTGAACCGCGTTCACCCACCGCCTGCTTACTCGTGGAAAGACAAGGTAATCCATGATTCGCCCACACCATTGGGTCAAGAATCTAGCCTCACTACCTCCAACCGTGTCGCCTATTGGCTCGCAAGCTCACTTCCGCACAATGGGAATGAACCAATCAACAAATGTTCATGCATGCAATCATATAAGCATGCAACATTATTCCACTGATCATAATAATCAACATATCACACGATGTCATTTCACCAATTATATCACATTCAAATCATAATGGATATCAAAATATAACATGGTATGCATTAGTTCTCATCCGTACTAGCACCATTCGTGAATTACCCAACATCCGTAATTCAATCCATATTCTCAAAATCGGGAACTCGGCTCTTTTAAAATGATTTTCGATAAAATAATATTTTTCCTTTCCAAGAGGTAGAATTTTAAATTTAAGAAATAACGCCGAAAACGGCACTCGAATCGGAGTTACGGTTTAGAAAATATGAATTTTTGAAATTTTAGAAGTTTTGGAAAAATACACAGTGGTAACCGGTTCCTCACTGGGAGAACCCGGTTCCCACAATTTGAAAATACACGCTCCTGGAAAAATGTATGGGGAACCCGGTTCCTCCCCACAGGGAACCGGTTCCCAGGTTTTCAAAATTGAGTCCCCCTGGATTTTTGTATGGGGAACCCGGTTCCTCCCCACAGGGAACCGGTTCCCATGTACAAAAATTCACTTGGAATTTTATTACTGAACCCGGTTCCTTCCCACAGGAACCGTTTCACGACTGAATAAAAAAATTTGACATTTTTGACAGCTTTATGCATCCATAACCATTTCCAACCTTTCAAACACGAATTGTAATATCATGAACACCATTCTAACACCATTTTACACCATTTTGACATCAACCAACATAATTTACCCATTCCTATTTATTATCTGACACACTAGTGATCAATTTTCCATCCATTGACACAAATAGGATTTCATGCTATAAACCTATAATTCCAATTCCTAACATACCCAATCATCCCATTGGTTCCCAAAACCCATAAGACATATTAATCAAATAAAATCACCCTCACTCGCGATGATTCTTCGTTTCTCTCGGCTTCGGCTTTTCCTCTTTCTTCTTTTCTCCAACTCTACGTGAAATGATTTCTCCAAAACCTTCTCTTTTTTTTCCTTTCTTTTCCTTTTATATTTCCTTTTAATATTCCAATAAAATAAATAATCAATATCTAGTAATTAGTAGAGTGACTTACTCTTACACCCACCATTTACTCTCACACACCTCCGTGCCTTTCCTCATTAAATGATCCAATTAATCCGTATGAATTAAATATTTAAGACTTTAAATCAATTAAATAATTAATTCTCACTTATTTAATATTGAATTAAATCGGGGTGTCACAACATCCAGTATACTTCTCAGAAGGCAATCAAAGGAAGTGTAGTAGCCGATCATTTGGCTCATCGCCGTAGATGACTATCACCTATGCGCTCAATTTCCGCACGAAGATGTCTTACTAGTTATCGATTGTGAAGAACTGTGACCGACGAAGGACCCGAACAAGGATCCCGATGGACCATGGTCTTTGATGGAGCCTCAACGCACTCGCAATGGCATTGGCGCCATCATTACATCTCCTACAGCGACATACTCCTTTCACCGCCAGACTTTGTTTCATTGCACTAACAATATGGCCGAATACTGCTGCACCATGAGTATTAAAGTCGCTATTGACTTAAGAATCAAGTTCTTACAAGTGTATGGAGACTCACTTTAGTGATCACCGACATATGAGTGGGATACAAGCATCCGAATCTCATTCCGTATCGAGAGCATGTTCTCGAGTTTGATCCCTACTCAAGAGATTACTTTCAATCACATTCCACGAGAAGAGAATCACCGGACGCATTGGCTACTATGTCGCCTATGTTCAAGGTCAGAGGGGACAACGAGGCTCCCCAGATCATCATTGAGAAGTTTGACGAACCAGCATATTATTATGAACTTGATGCAGAAGAGAAACCTTGGTACTATGACGTGAAGAGCTATCTTGAGACTCACGAATATCCCGCAGGGGCATCTGTCAATGATAAGAAGTTCTTGAGAAGATTTGCATCCAAATTCTTCCTCAACAACGGCATCTTATACAAACGCAACCACGACTTGTGCTTACTTCGCTGTGTAGACCGGAAAACAGCGGCACGCATCATGAAAGAGTTACACGAAGGCGCATTTGGTACCCACTCCAGTGGACATACCATGACTAAGAAAATTTTGAGAACAGGTTACTATTGGTCCACCATGGAAGCTGATTGTCACCGCTACGCTCGATCTTGTCACAAATGCCAGATATATGCGACAAAGTGCACGCACTCTCCGCACTCTCCGAATGTTCTAACAGCTCCTTGGCCTTTTGCAATGTGGGAATTGACATGATCGGAGAAATCAAGCCCACGCCCAACGGACATCGCTTCATCCTTGTGGCAATTGACTATTTCACCAAGTGGGTATGCCTCGCTCACATCTGTTACCAAGAATGTTGTGGCTCGATTCATCAAACACAATCTTATCTCTTCGGTATGGCACTCCAAAGGATTATCACGATAATGGCTCTAATCTCAACAATAAGATGATCACCGAACTCGCACAGCTCAAGATCAAGCATCACAACCTTCTCCTTATCGGCCTAAGATGAATGGCGCAGGAAGCCGCCAACAAGAACATTAAGAAGATTATACTGAAGATGACAGGACTTACAAAGATTGGCATGAGATGTTACCGTCAGCTTCATGGTTATCGACACAAGATTTAACATCAAGGGCAACCCTCTCTTGTATATGGTATGGAAGCGGTCCTACCCATCGAGGTTCAGATACCTTCAACTAGAGTCCTCCAGGACGCAGAGCTAGGTGAAGACGATTGGATCCAGGCTCGCCTTGACCAGATTAACTTGATTGATGAGAAACGACTCGCATCCATCTGCCATGGGCAGATCTATCAGAAACGAATGATCAGAGCATTTAACAAGAAGGTCAAGCACCGAGTCTACCAAGTCGGTGATCTAGTAGTCAAGCGCATCATTCTTCCACAAGGTGATCCCAGGGGCAAATGGACTCCCACCTACGAGGGACCATTTGTAGTCAAGATAGTATTTTTCGGCGGAGCCATGATACTTAGCACCATGGACGGTGAAGACTTCCCACACCCTGTGAACGTAGACATAGTCAAAAAATACTACGCATGAAAAGAGATCCGCTAGGTCGACTGGCCTAAGCAAAAATAAGGGCATCCTGGCGAACCAAAAGGGTTCGGGAAAAAGTTAAGGATATATACAAAACATGTACACCCGTGAAGTCGAAAACCTGAAAAAGGCGGCTTGGGCAAAAAAGGGTATCCCGGTAGACTGAAAACCCGAAAGGGCGGTCTAGGCAAAAGTTAGGGATTTAAGCGTACGACTATGTCTCGTCCCGATCATCTTACTTCCAGACTACTATCAGCATTCAAGATTCAAATGGCGAAAATCAATTCACTCACTTTCTACTGACAGCAAGGAGATGAGATAGTTGAAATATATGAGTACTAGCATAGTTGGAACTTAACGAGATTGTTTCCGCATAGCTTTTTACTTTTCTTGTGTACAAGCTGCTTGGCCATACGCCACATTTCAAATAAATAAAAGTTTCTTTCTCTTTACAAATTCTCACTATTGTTGTTTGCATAAAGTCCAACGTTTGCTTTGAATAATTATATGCATCTGACAATAAAAATCTATTCACAAACATGCGAAAGGTGGACATACAAAAGTAATTACTACAGGCTCCAGGAATTGAGATGACGACGAAAGTCACTAAAACATTCCCCCGCAGAGCATGATCCCCACAGAGGTGTCGCTCACTACGAGCCGTGATTCCACTCAACATCAGTCTTCAAGCAATAACATTTCCTCCCCAGCCGAGGTATTTATCCCCAGCAAAATATCTCTCAACAATTCCCCTTTTCCCCAGCAGCAGTATCCAGACCTAAAACTTGGTCAGATAATGCATCGGAGGAAACCTACACCTTTTATTCCCCAGTCAGAGGTTACAACGGGCTCCAGATTCTTCTAACCCGGTCTCCCAGCAACTACCAAATACTCTCCAAGAAGGATTTACACACAAAATCCCCGGTAGAATACCTCCTAGATTCTCCCCAACAAGGTCTATACACGAGATCCTCGACAGCGTATCTCTACCATTCTCAACAATATCTGGGCTCAAGACTTGGTCAGATAATGCATTAGAGGAATCAAGGTTATCTTTCTTCTCAGGGTTTCCATCCGTTTCATCCCCAAACAGAAGTCAGATATCTCCAAAGCAAAACATCCGCATCTTCTTCAAGATGGATATGTTTTGAAATACCACAACATATATCATTCACGCATTACTCATAAAAGTCATAATTTGTGCATATGTCATTCATACACATCATCATGCATCATACTTTGCATAAGACTAACAATATTCTGTCAAAGTTTCTCTTGTTTTTCCAGCAGTGAAAATCACTAAACAAATAGGTCCAGATTAATGCCCGCCGAGACGGAAAACTATCTAATGATCACTCTAGTTGTCCTCCGACAACGGTCCAGATTAATGCCCGCCGACGGAAAACTATCTCGAACGACCGCCTTGTTTTCCTCCGACAATGATCCGTGATTAATACCCAATCCGACGGAGAACTATCTCGAACGATCACAAGTTATCCTCCGATAATGTGCATTGATCGCACCAAGCACAACAGGAAGCTATCCGCATTTTGCCAATTACTATCCCCTCAGAGTAATCAGCACGAAGATGTATTCTGACTTTCTCTTATTATCAACAACAACTACAGAGTCTAGCGTACGACTTAGTTGCCTTGGATGGCATCTTAAGCCCATCTCCATGCTCCTTCCAAACGCCTATGAGCCCAGCGACGCCCACTCCCCCAAGACGATCTTTCCAGATGGCATCTTAAACCCATCTCCGACGGTTCTCCTACCCCGACAATAATCTCGAGTCTAGTGTACGACTCATTCCCCAGCGAAATCTCCAACTTCTCCAAATGGCATCTGTAAGCCCATTCCTGCATCATCACCGACAGCGAGTGCAAATTTTCAGGTGTACTCGAGTGTTCAATCATCTTCCACCTGTGTCACGAAGGCAAGCATGCCAATCTAATCCTTCCAAGACAAGAAGATTGAACAGGGCACTGCCATACCCCAAAATTTGCCCTCTTACTCTCAAGACATTTCATACATCCATGCTCAAGGATTCTCAAGGGTTGATCGACAAACCCTCCTAGACAATCAACCCAAACTAGGGTTTGGCAATTTCGATCAAGATGGACTTCCAACATTTCCAATGATCATCATGCCTCCTCATATGCTTCAAAGACTCTCCATGTCAAGTTTAAGCCTCAAGTCAAATTTTCTACAATTGCTCGATGGTTGAAAATCGCTGTATTGACAAAAGTCAATCGTGGTCAACATACCAAACTTCATGATTTTTGGTCAACATCCTCATTTTGAAGTTACATTCATCATTTGATCAAGGGTTGATCATGATTCATCAAGAAAACTCAAGATTTTCTCAAAATTCAAACTATCCAAATTAGGGATTTTCAGTGAAAAGTCAACCAAACTTTGACTGAGCATAACTTCTTCATACTTTCTCAGAAATTTTTCCACCACCTCTTGTTTTGAAGGAAATTCAATTCTCTACAACTTCATGTCTCACAAGAATGTTCAAAAAATGCTTCATTTGGAAGGTATGGATCAAAACATTACAGGTCCTTTTCAAAGTCAAGAAAAAGTCAACTTTTTGTTTTGGAGATTTATTGAGCATGGAAACTCCAATTGAGATGAATTCAAAGAGGTTGGTTAGAGGACACTTAGAGATTTCTAAAACGTCCAAGAACACTCAAAAATGTGGAAAATTGAGCAAAATACACATTGTACAAGTTGGGCATTTTTGAACAATTGCACAAAAGGAGATATTTGTCAAAATCCAATTTTTTCCAAATGGGCCTATAATTTCATGATCCAAACTTGATCATAATATTATTTGTGACCTATTGATGCTTGGCCATGACAATTTTCTATTTTATTGATTTATTTTTGAATTTAAAACCATTTAATTCAAAATTAAGTTATATAAAATATGAAAATAAGATATTTTTTCAAAAGGAGTGAATTTCTATCAAACTTGAGGTCCAAGATAGCCCATGAAACATACCAAATTAGTTCTAGCTCTCACATTGAAGAGAAAATCAAATTTTTTTTTCCAAAATTTGATTTTATTTGAAAGAAATTTATTGCACATTCAAGATCCAATCTTTTTTCACTCTCTTTGCTCTCCTATTTCACTCTATAAATACCAAGCAAGCAGCCAAGAACAAGACACGAAACCCTAGCCCCATACACAACCCTTATTTTGTCAAAAATTTTCTCAAATTGTCAACATTCGAATTCCAATTTCCAGCAGGTTTCAAGGAGTTCTAAGCTCTCCATTGTGTTCCTTGATATCCCAGTAAGCAAAATCAACTCTTACTCGAAGCAAAACCACCCAGAATCGTGCCCTATACATTGCTCCGATTTGGTATTTTTCTCAATTTTGGTTTCTTTGATTCATGCGTATTTAACTGTTTTTGTTTGATTATTTGGACTCAGGACATCCATTAGAGTGCATTTGAATCATTACATGTAAGCTTGCACGTAGAAATCTCGTGTTGCCGTTGTTAGGTTTAGAAAATTGGGACGCTTCGAACCGGCTTGTACAGTTGTTTTCAGGTCAAACGGAGGCCACCATTGAACTCGCCATGGTCGATATAGGGGGGTAGGGTATCCCTTTGCTTTTGTTTTTGCCTATTTTGCAGGATTGAGGATCGGGCTAGCCGGAGAAGATGACCGGAGCCCTAGCTCCACGACTCAAAGCGAAGACCACTGATCAAGGCGTGGCACAATGGCTTGTTTCGATTGGCTCTTATGTTATACCTGGACCCCACGCGTGCTGACTTGGTTTGAAGCACATCCCTGACACGTGATCATTCAAAAATAATTGATTTTGGTTTCCTTGACATGAAATGCAATATGGCCCAGTGGTTAAGGCGTTGGCTGTGGAAGATTCTCCAGGAGGTCACAGGTTCAATCCCTGGCAAGACCAAACTTTTTCTTCTTTTTTGCAAAACTTCATTTTTTTTCTATTTTTCTATTTTCTTTATTTAATATTTTCCATGCATTTTATTTTATCTTTAATAATTTTTATCATGCATTTAAAAAATACCAAAAATATTTATTTTTTGCATACTCATCATAAAAATGTTTATTTAATTTTTAAAATTAAAATTATTATTTTTGCATGCATATTTAATTTAATTGCTCATTTATCATTTAAATAGCTTTTAATTGATTTTTAATTATCAAACTAACTCCAAAAATTCCCAAAAAATTATTTTATCATATTAATGTCATTATTTGCATAAAAACTTTTTCTCATTCAAAAATTCTTATTTTTACTAACATTTTCATCTTATGCAATTTTCTTCCGTTTTCCGATTTCTCATCTTTTCACAGGTTATACCGTTTCGGACAATTTTTATCGCTTTTCTTTTTCAATTATGTAATTGCCTATGAGATGTAATAGTTTAATTAGGACTTTTATTTTCCACACTTTAAATGATGTATCTTCCCCAAAGCCATGTAATAGCGTAGGATTTATCTTTCCGCACTTTACATTTCCGCACCCTATAAACTGCTAGTAATTAGGCGTGTATGGTGTTCTTGCAGGAAAAACCTTATTAAAATGATTTTAGGGATTTGGAAGCTCAAGTGTCGTAACTCAAGTTCCAAGCTTGCGGTTATCTTGCTTATCCCGCTGGCGGGAGCCCTATTTATATCATTCCTTCCTTGAAGCTATATCCTTCCTTCCGTGAATCGTCTCACCATTAACTATGGCTTTGAAGGCAAGGAGTTAAGTTACAAATTGTAATCATTCACTAGAAACGCCTCATAAAGGCTCTAGGAACTCTTTATCTTCATAACGTCCATTCAACCGTTCTTCTGGAGTACTTGCCGAGCTATACTCGGCTTTTGCCCTCGTGTCTTTCCCCGAGATCCAAGCTCTGACATAGATCTCCTCCTGAAGGTCGACCTATCCCGATCCTTCCACCTGTGCCATCTCGGCCGAGGATTTTGTGCATGATCATAAGCCCCTTGGTCGCCGGTTTTAAGCTTCTTGAACTGTGTCGACCAAAGCTTGAGCCCTTAATCCTTAGCGAGATGTGTTACATTTACAACTTTCAAAAGTGTGACACGTGACTCACGTGACACCAGTTCAACGGTCATTTGCATATTTTTGCGTGATTGCCCTATAATAGGAAAACCTCGATTTCACGCCTCCTTTCCTCCTACTCATTATATTTCACTTAATTGCTCTCCAGAAATCTTTTCTACAAATCTCCAAATCCTATCGCACTCTCTTGCCGGCCATTTCAAAACACATCCTTTCAATGATCGATCATCAAATTGTATCCTCTTTTCTCAACATTGCTTTTTGTTTCATTCTAAACATGGTCATCATTAGGGAATGCGATGATTTTGGTCGCAAATCCACTTAGAAAACGAGGAACGAAAACCCTGTTGAGGAATGCATGCGAGATGAGCAATGCTCAAAGAATAACTCGACCTAAAGAGAGTCACTGATAGGGTTTGACCGGTTTTTACTTCGAGTGATTCGACCGACTCTTCGTGTTCGGTGGAGCTAATAATGGAAACCAACCATCCGATCAAAGGAGAAGTCAGGTTTTAAACGGAGCCTAATACAAGATGAAGAAATTGTTGCCCACGCCTTTTAAGAAGTGTGTCTCTACATGAGACGAAGATGACGTGATTCTCGGAGTCTTGTGAGTCCGGGGAAAGTGTCTGCATGATCCGTCCTCGTGAAGTCAAACAGCAGTGGTTTTACTTTTATACCGGGTGATCAAGAGTTTGACATTCAATTCTTCTCCGACTTCGAGACCGATATCCTTCGTACTCATCAACCTTGCTCCCTCCCAACTCCGTCTCTAACAGTTGGCTTCATCCGGCCTTTGAAATAATATGTCGAGCCCTATCTATAACCCCACATTGGTCTGCTCTTTTCCTTCTTCGAAATAAAAAGCACGGAGCTCGAAAGTTGCCATCGCCGCATCCCAAAAGAAGTTTCCTCCAAGCCTACACCTCCAATTTCAAGGGCTACAAAGAACGTTTCTCCGAGTTAGATGTGGGTCCCGATGCCCTTATGTTATCTATGGCACGGATGGGCATCATAAGTTCCCCTTTATTGGACTTGTGATCCGCTTCCTATTTCGGTTTTGACTATGATAGTCTCGAGTGATTTCGAGATCCTTTCTAGAAATTCGGACTCCTTCAGACCGATCCGGTCAAGGATCTACTTGCCCTATCTCCGAGGAAGTTCTCGACTCCTAGGTAAGCTTTCTCATTTAGCTTTATTCCGCTTTTATTTATTTGTATGCTTACCCTTGTTCCGCTTCCGCATAAAATGACCGATATGTCAATGAAAGAACGAAGAAATCGATGGGCTGCGGCTGCCGGATGGATGTCTGGCGGACCTTCCGAGTCCAAATCCAATTTGGCGGACCGAAGTTCAATCAAGAAAAGAAAAACGCCACGACCCGTGACCTCGCCTCCGAAACAATCATACTTTCGCTTCCCCACTAAAGCGCCCGCAGAACTGAGACGCCCCCGAGCCAATTCCAAAAAGTCAAGACCGTTATGGGAATGAGACTAACTCGCAGATCCATCTCCAATTTGCTAAAGGATACCGGAGGTAGCCATGATCATGCCTCTTCGTAAAATCGCTTCGGGTCTACCCACTTTGACGGCCTCAAGTTTCGTGATGATCATCTAAATGCCACAACCGATGTGAACAAACCGACCAGCCTAGGCTCATAACAGATCACTAAACAAATTGAGCTCATACCGATGAGGTGTGCTGACTCACCCGAAGCTTGTTCGAGTCTCGGTGATCGCGTGGAGAAGAAAAGACCGATCTAGAGTTAGAAGTCAAAGGTTAATGACAACGAACAGCCTTCTCAATGCCAACAATGCATTCAAGAACAAACTCTAAGCTGACGATGACATTTCAACTTGAGAGAAGAACTCGGCCAAGAACTGATAAAGACCTGGAAGATGAGCTTGCCGGATGTCTAAGAAGTTCCAGGATTCTGAAAAATCATGCTCCGAGCTAAAGGAAGCACTGAAGAAATCCCAGATGGGAATGCTAGATGCCGGGGACTTGGCTTTTGATCGTGCCAAAGCTCAAGTCATCTGTTTATACCCCGACCTAGACATCTCAGAGGTTGATTACTTCAAGACCATTGTGGACGGGAAGTTGGTGGAGGTTGACGAAGATGACAGCGAGACCACTATTAGTGAAGAAAACGCTAAGATGGATGCCGATCCTACCGACCTCAATCCTTGACTTCTTCTTTTGTCTTCATAGTTAGTCATCCCTTGTAGCGGATGCATTTTGTATTTTGAATATTCGCCCTGCCGGGCTTTATGCAATTTGTACTTCGAATATTTGCCCTACTGGGCTATTTTAATTGCTTTTGCTTTCTGAGTTTTTGTTACCAATCTTCCGAGTCTAGTTGCGAACTTTTATGTGATATTTACAGGCCCCCGAAGCCACAGGATGTAACAAGCAATCCTAGTGGTTTTTGAGAAAAGAACACATAACATTTGTTCGTAACCTCACACGCATCTCTTGTCAATCCCGACTTGCCGAGACTGAAGAAAGTGTTAAGGGAACGTTTAGATGCAACTTCAGTACAATGTTTTTGTTCCATTCGTTTCGAAGATTGCTCTATCAACGGTTCAGAGTCTCATTCCGAGGTTCAGAGCCTTTGAAGGTTGTTCCAAGTAGGAACAGAGCCTTTGAAGGTTGTTCCGAGTAGGAACAGAGCCTTTGAAGGTTGTTCCGAGTAGGAACAGAACCTTTGAGGTTCAGAGCCTCTATAGGGATGATCCGAGACGGATTTTCAGAGCCCACCCAAGGTTGACCAGAGGGTTCAGAGCCTCAAGCGAGGTTGACCAAGGAGTATTCCTCGTAGGAACGAGCCTTCCGATCGAAAGACGATCATAGACCGAGCTTAGCAAGACGCCGCCATAGGGTTCGTGAGCCTGCGAGGTTGACCAAGGAGTCCTCGTAGGAACAGAGCCTTCCGTGATCGAAGAGCGATCATAGACCGAGCTAATGACGCCGCCATAGGGTTCGTGAGCCTCAAGCGAGGTTGACCAAGGAGTATTCCTCAGAACAGAGCCTTCCGTGACTGAAAGACGATCATAGACCGAGCTTAACAGTACGTCGCCATAGGGTTCAGAGCCTCAAGCGAGGTTGACCAAGGAGTATTCCTCGTAGGAACAGAGCCTTTCCGTGACTGAAAGACGATCATAGACCGAGCTTAGCAGTACGTCGCCATAGCTGCTACCAATCAGATGCTGCAATAGAATTTATTAGATAGATGCCTCATTAAAAACCCTGGCCCTTGCCTAGGGAAAAGAGTACACCAATTGTTTTTACATAAAGATATTTAACTAAAATAAAACTTAAGACTTGCAACATTCCAAGTCCTTGGTAGTCTGATCCGTTCAACGCTCCAATTTATAGGTCTGCTTTGCAATTCTTCCGAGACCTCGAATGGTCCCTCCCGGTTGGGATCTAGCTTACCCTTCTTGGTAGGATCGGTTATCTTCTTAAGTACTAAATCTCCAACTTTGAACTCCTCGCCTACTCTGCAAGTTGAAGGCCCGGTCATTCTCCGCTTGGTCGCTACTTCCCTAACATGGGCCGTGTCCCTTATCTCGTCCAGAAATCCGCTCTTCTTTCAAAGCTTGGTTATTGGCCTCTTCTTCAAAATTTTCTCGACGCCAAGAGGTAAAACCACTTCTACCTAATCATGGCATCGCCCAAAACCATCCGAAAAGGAGTCTCTTGTTGTGGAATGGATGGTGGTATGGTATGCCCACAAGACTTCATGTAGGCATTGTGCCCACAACCCTTTGGCCGAATTCACTTCTTTTATTGCATTAAGTATGACCTTGTTGGCCGACTCGCCCATTTGCCTCGTGGATGTTCTACGATATAAACTTGTTTTGGATTCCGAGCCCTTACGTAACTCTACTACCAAGTACTTGCGAATCGTGCCCGCTGTCCGAGACAATGACCCGAGGTAATCCAAATCGGCAAATGATGCTTCTCAATAAAAAACCGAACCGGTCACCGAGATCCGGACACGGCTTGCTCTCCATCCACTTAGTAAAATAATCCACCGCTACGATCAGAACTTCAACGCCCCGAGCCACCGGAATGGACCTGTGATGTCACCCCCATCGATAAAAAGGCCACGGCACCGAACGGTATGCAAGAACTCGGATGGTGTGTGAATGGTCGGAGCGAACGTCGGCATTTTGTGCATTGTGCCATATTCACGACAATCTTTTGTTAACGAGGCCAAGAATACCCGCCCTTAAGATCCGACCAGCCAAAGCTCTTCCTCCCCATGATTTCACAAGTCCCCTCATGAACTTCTTTCATTACTATTGACATATCTTCTTCTCGACACACGTAAACATGGGAGTCGCATCGACCCAAACGGTATAGTTTTCCTGACTCCATTACAAACCGAGATGAAATCTTCTTGATTCTGTCCCTCTCGCCTTCGTAGCCTCTTGTTGTAGATAATCTAACGATCGGCTCATCCACCGCCATCTACCTCACGTATTGCCGTGATTCTCCTTTTTCCACACTGGCACCGGAAGTACCTCCCGATGACCGATTTGTTCACCCGGAATCCTTAGAACTAGCCAATCACGATAGTACATCGGCTCAGTATTTTCTTCCCGCCACATGACATATTTCAAAACCTTAAACCGACTCAATGAAACGGTTGTTGCAAATATTTCCAAAATGGGATCTTTACCTGAACGACCCGTCCACTTGCCCGCCACCAATTGTGAATCAGACGACCACAAGTGCGCACCCCACTTCCAAAGCTAACCTCGACCGCCAGCAAAGCTTCATATTCTCGCCCGGTTGTTGCTCGTAGAAAATCCAAACGCAAGGAATATTCAAGCACCATCTCTCCCGGACCCTCCGTAACTATCCTCGCCACTACCTTTGAGATTAGAGGAGCCATCACGTACGTAATCCACTTCGAGTAACATCCTCTCCTCGGGCGTAGACAAGTTCCACCATGAAATCGCCAGAGACCGATTTGATATCGGTACGAGGACCTAAACTCATCTCTACTCGATAGTTCCCACGCCCAGACACCATCCTTCCCGCCAGTCCCGCTTCTTAAACACCGCCTAAAGGAAAGTTAGTCTTCACCGACAGGTGTCCAAGGAAGTATGTCCGAGTTTTCGCGTTGGTCAAGCGCCAAGGCCAACTTTCTATCTTCCGGTACTCGGTCTCGCCTTTTAATACCTTACTCACAAAATATACGGACGCTCTCCTCATCCGTGTCCTGCATCAACGCAGAGCGATTGCTCCATCACCGCCATCGCCGTAAAGTGTCAATTGAGAACCTTTGGTCTCGATTAGTACCGAGGTGCCGACAAAGAATCGCTACACCATCGAATGCTTCTTCACATGCTTCCGCCCATCAAACCGAGCTCTTCTTGATTGCCGAAGAAATGAATGGATTTGTCGCCCGACAAGACAAAAACGAGACAATGCAGCCAAACGCCGCTAGTCATTGACTTCTCAGACGAGGTCGGACTTCGTGATGTCAATGATCGCCGGCACTTGTTCCGATTGGCCTTATACCCCGATTTGTGAGCATGAAACCCAGAACTTGCCGGCTTGAACTCCAAATGTACACTTGTCGTGGTTCAAGCATATTGAATTTCCAACCGCCAAGGTCTCCCTTTAATGTCTATCACATGATCTTCATCCGACGTGTTCTTTATTACCATGTCGCCTACATACACTTCAATATTGGTCCAACTGAGGGGCAAACACCATATCCATCGGGCCGGTAGGTCGCTCGGGCGCTCTTCAAACCAAACGCATAACTTTAATAGAAATTTTTCGCTCATTATGAAGGCTGTTTTGGACGATCACCTGTTCATCCGAATTTGATTGTAATTTCAGTACGCATCCAAAAACTTAGGAGAAACCGAAACCGAGGGCTGCCGATCAACCGTCAATGAGGTAATGGATATGGATCCTTCTGACATGCCTTGTTCAGTCGGTGAAGTCTACACACATCCTCCACTTGCCATTTTTCTTCTTCACCATAACAACGCTTGATAGCCAAGTTGGGTATTGTACCTCTTTCACGAAACCACCTTTCAACAACTTTCCTACTTCCTCCGAAACAAATTTCCTCTTCTTCCCCATCTTCCGCCTTTGTGACACCGGTTTGACTCCGGATCAATTGACAAATGATGACACATGATTTCGGATCTATGCCCGATATCTAATGGCTTCCAAAAAGGTCTAGATTTTGCCTTAATACCGGACTATCTCGCCTCCTCCTTTGTCAATCTGCCCGAGGTGGGTAACTTCATAGGCAATGGGCCGATCCGACATCTTTGACCTCCTCCGAGGAGTAAGTCCATCCTCCCCGTCCTTTCTCTCTGGATCAATGCCCACCATGCCGACTTCGTGTTTCGAGAAGCCTGATGGACCCGACCTTTCTTAGCTTTGACTGCCCTTATAGCACTTCCGCCAAACCTCGTCCCACGGATAACCCCGACACGCCTGCTGCCGAGAGGATACTTCATAGTCGTGAACAAAGGTTGACAATACCGCTCAAGTGCATTAAATGAAGGTCGCCTGACGATAATGTTGTAGGTGACGACGCTAACCACCAAATACCTCACCAGCACGGCCTTGGCATTTTCTCCTTCTTCAAAAGTAGTTGACATGTGGAGATACCCTTAACCTCGCACTCGTCACGGAGAACCCTACAAGAGTTCCACTGAAAGGTAACAACTCATTTGGCTCAAACCCATACCTTGAAGGCCTCCCAAGAGAGGACGCCCCTGGAGCTTCCCGGTCGACAACACACGCTTAACGCCCCAATCCCTTGACCGCACCTCAATCACCATTGGGTCATTCTCATGTGGAAGAACTTTTGGCATCTTCCCGAGAAGGTTACCACCGATCAAACCTCGATGTCCCACGGCACTCCGCCGGAGCCCCGAGCATATCTCTTTCGGCTGAACTAGTGGAGCCACCTCCTCGCGAATCCCCTGTAGATGGTGTTTAGTATGCCGGGTCGACCTGCTTCCTTTACCTCCTCCACATGCCTTGCCCTTTTCTTGACCGGAGTCGAACCGGATCTCGCCGCATGGATGAATCCCGTGGTCCGCCCAGATCTTCCTTCACATGTTGATAGTTTTCCTTTGAATTAATTTTTCGATCTCCCTCCGCAATTGCACGCAGGACTCGTGGTGTGCCCTTCGACGATGAAACTCACACCATGCTCCCGGATCACTTCCTAAACAAGAAGCATATCACCATCACCGTAAGGTGGAGTGAGCATTTTAAATGAATGACGCCCGAGGATATCTCTTCCTCTCGTATTGAGTGTAAACGCTCCTGAACCGAAGCCGATCGCGGACGCGACGGTCGCTTATCTCGAGCTCGCTCACCGGTGGTGGCATTATCCCTGATCGGACTCGCTCGCCACGCCCCGCCCCCTGCCTTTAGAATCTCGAGCTCGCTTCATGTTACTTTCTTCCTTCACGTAGCACTCTGCCCAGTAATGATCTCGCCCATGCTTTTGGCGGGTTTTTGGCTAAGGACTCATTGAACTGTCCGCCTTAAGGCCATACCGAACGTAGCCACAAATATCTCCCGATTAGGATGTGAGACCTGATAGTCTCCTCGAATCTAGCCATGAAGTCCCCGAGAGATTCGGAAGGGCTTGTTTCACATTGAAGAGGAGGTATGGCTACCCGATGACGATTGACGAGAACCGCTGAATGATTTTTCCTGAAACTCGATAGCTCACTACGCACAAACGGGCATCCCCATATACCAATAAGGCCGACTCCTCAAGGTACCGCCATCTGCACTTGAGAGAGTCGGGTTGCCCATTAAGTGCCATCGTTGTTAATAAACGATGATGTGCTCTGGGGTCCGCCTTGCCATCGTATGATGCCGACAGGGGTTTGAAATTATCTCGAACGGCATCCTCCCGCATTGCCTCGAGACAAGGGTTGTGGCTCCAGAGGTCTACTTCTTGATCCTCTCGTCGCCCAAGCTTTCAACAAGGGCTTGAACGCTATCCTGGCAGTTTCGTTATGCCGACGCAGTCATCGATCATTGCCAGAATCGAGTGAGATCCGTGGATCTGCTGGTGATGCTTGAGACATTGTCGTCAGATGTGTGTTTTTGCTTGTGCGGCCTCGGGAATGATTTCACCGAGGCCCCACGTGGCGCCAAATGTTCTTGCGTGAAAAACCTTATTAAATGATTTTAGGATTTGGAAGCTCAGTGTCGTAACTCAAGTTCCAAGCTTATGTTATCTTGTTTATCTCCGTATGGAGCCCTATTTATATCATTCCTTCCTTGAAGCTATATCCTTCCTTCCGAATCGCTCAAATTTCATTAACTATTTAAGGCAAGGAGTTACCGTTATGTACTGTAATCATTCACTAGAAACGCCTCCATAAAGGCTCTAGGAACTCTTTATCTTCATAACGCCCATTCAACCGCTTCTATCGAGTACTTGCCGAGCTATACCGGCTTAAGCCGCCCGTGTCTTCCCCGAGATCCAAGCTGACATAGATCTCCTCCTGAAGGTCGAGACCTATCCTGATCCTTCCACCCAGCACCATCTCACCGAGGATTTTGTGCATGATCATATGGCAAGATAAAATTGGACATAGATCACCATAACTCCAAGATAAAATAACCAAATCAACACTCTTTTCACATATGCACCCCTTAGGTAATTCTCTCGTCTTTACAAATACAAATGGTCAAGTCCTAACGTAGAGGTATTCTAGCACCGCTGTTTCAAAACAAATCATCATAGTCCCTTCGACAAGGATCATAGACCCACGATGTCGCCACGAATACATGATCTTGACCCCGATTGTCGCCACAAAAATGATGATAGTCCCTTCGAATGTGCTAGGATACTTCCTACAAGTTGCTTTCTATGACCATCCGATGTCCTTCGAATGTCCTGCTTACATCCCACCTATAGGTTACCTACCAACCAATGGTATGGATAGCACTATTCTAAAGGAACGAAACACGAAACGACCAATTCCGTAGGTAATAAGACTTTTAGTTGCTTGCTCTATCAAAATAATTTTCACACCTTACACTTTTTGTCAAAGTTCAAACTTTTCAAAATGAAACATTTTCAACACTTTGTATACATTCCTACATGAATCATTACAAAGTCAAAGTTAAATGCCTTTTCAAAACATTTTGTCAAACACATGTAAAGCACAATTTTAAGGTGATCTAAGAGTAACTAAGAGCCCAGATAATTACGGATGGAAATGGGTGCTAATACCTTCCCTTTTCATAACCTTTCCTTACTCAATCTAACGAAGGTATTTTTCTCGTACTTTTACCTTCCCTTAATTGATAAAAGAAAAGTCGGTGGCGACTTGCTATCTCGCATTTTGCGATACAAAAATCTCAAAGTCGGCTCACCGTTACATGTAAGGTAGTGGAAGAAGAAGAGGGAAAGGTTGAAGAAGAAGAAAAGAACGTTTTCTGCTATAGGGGTTACTGATATAACCCGTGTTACGGTCGTAACACAGGGATGACGAGCGTAACACGCTAAAGGGCGTGTGACGATCGTGGGGGTGGCATTGCGGTCGTAATGGCAACAAATTTTGCAAAATCTAGCAAAACAGAGATACACTTGCACTGAATGGAACAAATATAAAAACACAACATATTAAACATTCCAACAACAGTCCAACTTAAACGTGATATTAATCCAATTAGCACATACTCCAATTATCAAATCATCATATAATCAAAATAAGAGAAAACAAAAATGCCTTGTAAAGAAGATACTGAATGTAAATTGAAATGGAAAAACAAACAATGGAATTAATAGTAAACTGAATACTCCTTTTGACAGGAAGGAAGTTTTGCAAACCGAAATGAAATGAAATATTCTAATAGAAAGGAAACTACCTAGAAACAAAACAAAATGGAAAATACTTAAAACTAAAACTAAAACTACTAACTTCATCCAATCTTTGATTTTAATTCTTCTAAAGCCTTGGTGATGTTATAAAATTGTTCCATGTTGATGTCACCAAACCAACGATATCCAAACGCATACTCTTCAATTCATCCTGATTCCATCAATGTCGGTCTTATAAGTATCCAAAGTGGTTAAAATGGTATGTGTAGTGTACTCTCCTTGGGTTATGTCAGGCTTCGTGCTTCATCCATATTGGTAAAATCATGGTAACCGTGAGGGGTTTCAGATCTGCTTCTTCGTATATGATGTTATCAAGAACATAATAGGACCGTGGTGTTTCCGTGTTGAAGGATGGTCGAGGAGTCGGGCCCATATAGCCGCTATCTCGGTTGTGGACACTTACTTTGGCATGGTTGGGAAGGGTAAAGAGAGTGACAACTTTATTCCTTATGTATTCGGGAGGGGTGACCTAGATTTCCTATTATCTAGTGGTTGAAATGTAAGTCAATGTTCATAGGCCTAATTGATCCAAATGGTGCACAATTATTCAATTGGTAACGAAGTCCGAGGGCATTTGCAATCATGGTAACTAATCCTCCCACACCCGACAAGTACATTAGGTCCCTCACTAATGCGGGTAAAGGTTTTCATCAAGAATGGGACAGACATTAGTAAGGCCCTTGTTCATACAAAGAAAGCAAAATATCTCATCCTTGGATACAACTTGATTCTCGTTTTTTCCAAATAAAGTGTGGGCTAGAACCTATGGAAATAGCGGATAGCTGGTTATGTATCTCATTGTTATCCATGCTATCCGGTTGGTGATAGTTTCCTAAGGAACCCCAAAAGTAATCCAAATTTCAAAATCCATTAAATCCGCCCGAGTGGTAGTAAAAGCAAATGGTCCGCTAGGGAATCCTAGTAGATCAGCTAAATCCCTATGGTTATAGGTGAACCTCAATAATCGAAAAGTCTCAAGGCTATTATGCCTTTTCCGGCCCGACATCGTGTTCGTATATAGACTAGGAACCCGAATTCAAGGGTAAGCTCTCAGGTGATAAACCTAGAATTAAGGTGGACTTTCTCCCATCCCAATTGGTTAAGCATATAAAAGACACTATCGCTATGCCTAAAGCGCCCATAGTGGGTTCATCATGATACAGTGGTCAACCGATGTCTCGTTGAGACAAAGCCTCAAACCTTCTTTCTTGGTTTTTCTCTGCTGTGGTTTCCATAAAGTTTTGTGGAAGATCCATAGCAAAAGTAAAATGGGGAAACAGAGTAGAGGAGAAAGTAAGAGAGAAAAGACTTTTTCGTAAACTCGCAAGTAAAGTGTTTTGAAATCAGCAGCAGTTTTACAAAAGTTTGAAAAGAAAATAACGAATTGTAAAAGAAATAAAACGGAAACTAAAGGTAAAATAGCAAACAAAACAAATAAATGGGTTGCCTCCCATGAAGCGTTGTTTTAACGTCATAAGCCCCATTTAAGTGCCTAGTGAAAAATCATTCGAGAAATAGTGGGCGCTTCTACAAGTTTTAGACTATTCAGATAATCCCTATTCTCAATATGATGATATTGTTTTAAACGTCCGCTTACAATAAACGGGCACTATTCCTATCCTTAATTTCTGTCGCCTTCGCTTAGGGAACACTTTGTAACTTTGAAAGGACCGCACTATCTAGATTTAAGTTTTCGTGAAAGAGCCTAAGTCTAGAATTAAATAGGAGTACGACGCCTCCCACATCGAATTCTTTCCGGATAAGCGCTTATCGTGCCATTTTTAGTTCGTTTTGTATATTTTAGCTTTATAAGCGCCTAATCTTAATTCTTCTAGTTCATGTAAGTCGAGGATTCGTCACAAAAGCAGGTAGTTAATATTGAGCGCTTTTATTTCCCAATAAGCTTTGTGCTCTAATTCTACCGGAGATGATGTGATTTTCCGCATACAAGCTTGAAGGGTGTAGTTCCGATAGAAGTCTTGTAAGTCCTATAAGCCCATAAAGCTTCGTTGCTTGGATTACCAATCTTTTCTAGATATAGCGACGGTTTTCTAAGATTTGTTTAATTTCTCCTGCTCGAACTTCTCGATTTGTCCGCTAGTTTCATGGATGATAAGGTGTTGCATATGTGCTTGACTCATATTTAGATAGTAATTTGTCAAATATCTTCAAATGAAATGAGAGCCACCGCCACTAATGACAAGTCGAGGAACACCAAAACGCTGGAAGATTGTATTCTTAAAAGCTTAATTACTACTCGTGTGTCATTTGTAGGAGTTTATAGCCTCGATCCATTTTGAAACGAATCGATAATAGTATAAATTTGTTTCAAAGAAGATGGAAGGGTCCCATGAAGTCAATTCCCAAACATCAAAGACTTCGACTTAGTATTCCTTTCTCGAGGCATTTCATCGCATCTTAAGATATTACCGCAAGCGTTGAAGCGATCACGCTTTTAACGGCGATATGGACATCCTTCCAAAGATTAGGCCGTAAAAGACCGGCCTTGTAGAATTTTGGCACGGTGTTTTAGAAGTGCTAGCATGTCCGCCATAGGGAGATGAATGACAGGAGAAATAACATCTTCTATTTCTTCTTCTGCATACAACGCAGTAAAATTCCATCAGTCCTCTTTGAATAAAAGCTGCTCGTCCTAATAGTAACATTTGAGATCGTGGAAGAATTTATTTTCTATTGGTAAGTTAACCGTGGAAGCGCACAAAGAAGCTAAATAGTTGACTATGTCAAGATACCATGGCAATCCTACTACGTATTGATTGCTTCCACTAATTCCTCACTTCTAGTTTGTTTAAATCCAATTGAGCTAGGTCGCTTATCATTTGTGCTATCGATGTTCATACGTGAAATCGCTAATTGGCACTTGTTCGGTTTTATACCTTCTAATCTTGATAAATGATCCGCTACGACGCTTTCGGTTCCTTTTCTTATCTTTAATTTCTAAGTCGATTTTTGTAAAAGCAAGATCCATCTGAGGAGTCTAGGTTTTGCATCTTTATTGGTGAGTAAGTATCTGATAACGGCGTGGTCCAGATAAATGATGATTTTGCTCCTACGAGGTAAGAACGGAATTTGTCAAGCCAAGACCACACTAATAACTCTTTCGGCCAGGCGTAGTTCATCCGGGTAGTCAGCTGCCCGTGTAGTAAATCGGAAGTTTCTTGTCCTTTCTTTGTCCAAGAACTGCGCTTTACAGCAGTAATCACTCAGCCGCATATGATTTCGAAAGGTAACTCCAATCGGTGGTTGCATGATTGGTGCGGAAATAAGTGCGGTTTTAAGGGTTTCAAAAGCTTTCGAGAGAATCGCCATCGAATATGAACTCAACATCCTTCATTAATAAACCAAGTGGTTTGGTAATTTTGAGAAATCTTTGATAAATCGTCGATAAAACCGGCGTGTCCTAGAAAACTTCTGTTCTTTAACGGTCTTAGGTGGCTGGAGTTCTTTAATCACTTCTATCTTAGCTTTATCAACTTCAATTCCTTTATTGGAGATAACATGTCCAAGTACGATTCCTTCTTTGACCATGAAATGACATTTTTCCCAGTTAAACACAAGATTTACTTTCACACATCTTTCTAAAACATTCTCTAGATTAGATAAGCATCCTTCAAAACTTTGTCCCATACACGAGAAGTCGTCCATAAACACTTCCATGATATCATCGATGAAATCCGCGAAGATCGACATCATACATCGTTGAAAGGTCGCTGAGGCATTACACAATCCGAAAGGCATCCGTCTCTACGCGAACGTTCCATAGGGACACGTGAATGTAGTCTTCTCTTGATCATCAGGGTGAATCGGAATTTGGAAGAATCCGTAGTAACCGCCTAAATAGCGTAAATAGGAGTGTTTGGCTAATCGTTCTAACATTTGATCAATGAAGGGTAAAGAAAAATGGTCTTTCTGGGTGGCTTTGTTTAGTTTTTTATAATCAATGCACACTCTATGCCCACTAACCACTCTTTGTGTTATCGATTCGCCTTTTGCGTTTTTCACAACAAAGGACACTCTTTCTTTGGCACGACATGTACTGGGCTAACCCATTTACTGTCGGAGATTGGGTATATAATTCCATCTTTCATTAGCTTTTTGATTTCATCTCTAACTACAAGATCGAGGATCGATTGATTCTTCTTCGAGGTTCTCGAGAGGTTTTGCAATCTTCTTCTAGCGTATACGGCATACAAATTGAAGGACATATTCCTTTAAGTCGGATATGTTATAACCTAATGTCGAGGGTACTTCCTTAGAACGCCTAAAATTTTCTCGAGTTTCGAGCTGCCCTAAACCGAATTTACTATAACAGTCGAGTACGCTCAGATCAAGGAATTGTGACGTAAGTTGTTAGGTAAAGTTTTTAATTCTAAACCTGTGTTTCTTCGACATGGCATATGATTAGGTGTGAGTGCTAGATTTTCGCATACTATCATCTTGATATGGTTCTCGCCAATTGTCGCCTCTCGAATATCGTAGGGTTTGAATTTTCATTATTTCGAGTATGTGGTTTGTTCAGCTTCCATCTCTTACGCACTCGCCTATAACGCCTAGTAAATAACATGTGTCATTCATGGCGGGTGCTTGTAAAATTGAGTAAGGATGAATTCCACTTTTTCCTCTCCGACTCAATGTTAGTCCGCCTCTTCTTTACGCCAATTATAGCTCAACCGTGGCTAGGAAATGGTCTTCCTAATATGATAGGGTAAATCAATCTTCGTAATGTCCATGATTATGAAATCGATCGATATAGAATTGACCTATTCTAATCGGAACATTTTCCAATATACCTATGTGGTATTTAACTCGATCGGTCGCCTAATTGAATGTATATTTGGTGGGTCTAAGTTCTCCCATCTCCAATTTTTGCAAATAGATAAGGGCATGACATCGATATTTGCTCCTAAGTCGCATAGATCTTTGTCTATGACGAACTTTCCAATGTTACAGGGTATAGAGAAACCACCTGGGTCTTTTAACTTAGGAGGCATGTTATTTTGAATAATAGCACTACACCTGCGGTGAGTGTAATCGCTCGTTATCTTCTATCTTTTCTTGTTGGATAGATTTCCAAGAAATTTAGCGTATTTAGGCATCCGGGTGATGGTTTTATAAATGGTATTGTGATATTCAAATGTTTCAGAAGTTCAACGAATATCTTGAATTGTCCCATCGTTTTGAAATTGGTAAATCTCTAAGGATACAGAATTGGTGGTTTATAAGGCAGTGGAGGGACATAAGGTTTCTCTTTTTCTATTGCCTCTTGGTTTTCGCCTTTCTTTTGCTTCATTCTCATTTTCACTTGGCTTGTCTTGCTTTTGGTACATTGTTGGGTTTTCTAGTCTCGGATCAACAGGTCCATCAAGTTCTTTTCCACTCCTTAATATCACAGCATTAGCGTGTCCTTTTGGGTTAGGTTGTGGTTGACCAGAAATACTCCAGCATGAGCAAGAGAGGTGCTTGTTGTTGGGCTACCCGTGAAATTTGAGTTTCAAGCATCTTGTCAGGTAGCTAAAGCATCGATTTTGCAGATAATTGCTTAATTTGCTCATTGGTGTGTAAATTCGATTTAGAATGTCCTTATTGGTCCGAGATTGAGAAGCAATGAAATGTTCTATCATGATTTGCATTAGATTTCTAGGAACGGGAAGTATTAGGTCCATTATTAGGATGATTTGGGATAGCTTTGATAACCGTGTGGTACAGCAGAGCTTGCCCAGAGCATACAACACTGTTGCTTTTGTACGAGAAATTCAGATGATTCTTCCACCATGGGTTATATGTATTATCGTAGGATTTTCGCACGTAGTTTGCTTGTTCACCGACCGTTAGAAGTGGGCATTCTGGAGCAAGATGTGATTGAAGACCACAAATCGCAAGTTTGAGTTATCGCAACTACGGTAGTCATGGAGTGATGGTAAGGTTCTAGCTTTGTAAGAGCTTCCACTATAGCTAACTTGATCCGTGCTATTCACTTCTCGACCATGGCACCTTTCGCTTGAGATTTCACATTAGCTCTCGCTCCCCATTGGTAATGGTTCGAGCCATGCTTCGATAAGTTGGTTTGCATCGCCGCATGGTTTATCCATCGCCGCCACCAAGCAGAGAGAGATTCATAGTCAATCTTGTGTTGTACAAGAGACCGTTATAATGTGTGAATGATCACCATTCTCCTAAACCATGATGAGGACAGAGTCTTAGCATATCCTTATAGTGTTCCCAAGCTTCGAATAGAGATTCGTTGTCTTTTGTCTCAAACCATTGATGTTGGCTCGAGCATAGCAATTTTGCCTCTTAAAGAAAAGGAAATAGGCGCAATCGATTGCTCCTGGGTTTACCTCTCGCTTTCACAAAGGTCTCACAGATCGCACAAACACCGATGTATATAGATTCGGCGTTAGAGATCCGAAAATTGGTTCACGAATCTGAAAGAAAAGAGGTTTCACCAAATCGCTTTGTTAACAAGCAGGAGCAGTATCGCTAGAGGCTCCATTGAGAAGGAATCGCTGTAATCCTTAAGAGGACAGGTGGAGGCGGTGGTTCCATTATTCTTCGTGAGTTCGTCGATATCCGTAAGTTTAGACGGAGGAAGATTGTTGAGTTCACGGCTTTGAATTTGTCTTTAACTGAGATAACACTGGATCGCTTTATTGGTATATGCAAAGGACCATTTTGAGAGCGAGTATTTGCATACAGAGGGAAAATAAATAGTTGCCTTAGTCTAGACAAGGTTACTTTAGGAGTGCACTAGTGACTATATCAAACTCCCCGCAACGGCACCAAAACTTGATGTGCGATCGACCTAATGTGTCTAACGTATCTTAACCGCAAGTGCACAGTCTATCGCGATATTAATAAAAGAATGTCGAATCCACAGGACTTTGTAATCACTCTAGTGGCCGGAAAGTATGCTAATTTAGCGGATAATGTCACGCTTGGTTTTAGGAGGTTAAGGAAAGTAAACTAATTGATTTTAAATGAATAATGATAAATGGTTGGTATGTAATAGAATGGACCTAAAGGATCTAATTGAACCTAAGCGTATAAGGATGGTCAACTTACTTGTTCAGAGAAATAATCGCTTAAAACCTCAATTCACACTTCCTCGTGGTCTTATCTTGGATTATACGCCTAAAGCCCTATGCCTCGCCTCGCTAGCCCATAAGTTTTTAAAATACTTTTGAAAACTTAATTAATTCTAATTGCTTTAAAGCGCTCTCTGTATTTAAATCAATACCTAACTTTAGCTATCCTATGAAAATCTCACACTCGTGGTCTCGAATTCTAACCTATTTACTTTTCTTACTCAGAATAAAAAGGTTTTATTTTAAACACAAAAGTTATAACCGTAGCTTAAGTTGATTGAGGTTTTAGCTTAGGATCTATTAAATGCCTATCGCCTTTAACTATCACATACCACACTAAGGATTTAGCCATTGCAATTAAAATGAACTCACAAGAAATGTAATAAAGGAATTGTAAATCAAACATTCTAAATAACTAATAAAACTTAAAATAAGCAATTTAATTATACCAAAACCAAATGTAATATAAAAACCTGAATAAGCAATATCCTACGTCCTTCTTCCACAAATCGAAACTTGACCTTCGAATGGGAAAGTAAAGAATTCTGAGGCTTGAAATAAATAAACTTAATAACAATTTCCTAATGTTGGAAATTATTATTTGACAGAAATAAACAAGGGAATAAAGACAATGCAGGGAAAATTAAAAACTGGAAAAGAATGAAAACTGGAAAAGGCTTGGTTTTGAATTCAGCAGAGCCTCGACGCAGTTAAATTTGATAATGCTCGTGTCTTTCACTTTGTAATCCAAGCTATTTATAGAGAATGAATGCACCGGGTTGGAAGTAGTTTCGTGGGCTTCACTTCAAAACTTTAGAAATAATCGTAAAGTGGGATGAATCGTGGTTGAATTGTGGGTTGAGTGAAATCAAGAGTCAAGGACTCTTCACGAGCTTATCCACGCTCGCACGTATTTCATAAACTCGATATGGCTTGTTACGGCCGTGGCCACTATGTTACGGAGCATTTCATAAAGTAGCGATACGGTCGTGGCTAAGCTATGACGAGCGTCACGCGCTCAAGTGTCTTACGGCTGGTAAGGGGTGACGATCATTATAGCAAAGAAATTATCTTGGCAGATTTATCTTTTCTCTCGTCTTTGTTGCAAGCTTTGTATGTTTTATGTTTCTAGTTTAGTTTGAGATATGTGGTACCTGTAAAAGTCATAAAACTCGGAATATTCGGAGTTAATCGGGTCAATATGATATAAACGTTAATTTCATAGTAAATATATGATATGATTTCGTGTTATCAATTACTCTTTCTAGGGCTTTTGTAATTGTTTGAATAGTCTCTTTAGCGCCTTTATATTAACTATTATGGGTCTTGATTATGATCACCTTTTGAGAAACGAGGATCTACCTTTAGGGATCCGGAAATGTAATTGTCTCTATGTGGCCAATGATCCATCATTGGAGAATAAAAAGATATAATTAGCTCCATGGGTGGCAAGGATCCACCCTTAGAATCCAAATAATTGCCTCTATGTGGCAAAGATCCATCCTAGAGGATCCAAAACATATAATTTTTATATGGCAAAGATCCACCCTTGGGGATCCAACAAATATAAATTCATCTATGGGTGGAATGATCCATCCTTGGGGATCCATCTAATATAATTGCTATTATGGGTGGCAAGGATCCACCTTAAGGGATCCAACAAATATAATAGCCCTATGGGCGACAAGGATACACCGAGGGGTCAAGCAAATATAATTGCTATTATCTCACGTAATTAGATTTCCTACATATATGGGATAACGACATATTCATAGATAAACCGTGATGAGACGCCTCGTTAAAAAGCCTTTCCCTCGAGAGGTGAAGAGGGAAAATAATGCATCCTAACCAATAACTTTTTCTTACAATCAAAAGAGTTTTAATACTCATCCACAGAAAAATGTCAGCTATGTAAATGTCAAAAGATAAATCAACTACATGAATAAATAACAAAAATCGGATGAGTGTATTAAGTTCTCCTAAGGAAAATGAATTTTATTGATTTCTGCTTCATTGTGTTGTGGAGATGAATGAGAAACCTTCTTGCTTTCAAGCTTCATTGTGTTGTGCGGATGGATGACACCTGCTACGAATTGATTTCTAGGGTTTGAGTTACTAGTTGATTTCTAGGGTTTGAGTTATGACTTTAAAGGGATTGATTCTTATGAGATATTTGGGAATTTTCTTAACACTCCTAAAAATATAAACTCTCAAAAATACATAAGTTTTGTGTAGAGAAAATCGCTCACAAAATGTAAGACACTTTTTTGCAAAATGGTTAAGATATTCGCACAAAAGGATCCCACCAGTGTGCCAACTTATTTACCGATGTTTTGGTAACCAATCACGAGTTTAGAAAACAAGTGAGATAAATTAAAAATCTCCAAAGCAATTTATGCAAATGATTTGTGTGACACATGTGTGTTAATTGAATGCAATTGTTGTTTTTACGATAATGACGATAAATAAACTCTAAATGAAGTTAACTTGCAATAAATGATAAGGTAAAATGTAGTAAATGATATTAAACAAGTTTTAGAGTGAAAGTAGTAAAAAAGAAATGTTGCATTTAAGAAAGGAAAAGCAATTAAAAGATTAGATGCAGAGACATTCATGTCTCTCACACATTGTTTCTCTCGACTTGGGTACACGCTGGTATGGAAAGTGTGTATGAATTTTTGCGATCCTTGTTACAATGTATGAGTTCGCTATTTATTCTATTTACAAAATAACCATCGATTTACAATTTTGACCATTATGGGACCAATATGCCTCAATCCACGCTTAATCTTCAAGTTCCTACTAGCGTGCTTACGTGTCACCCGTGTTCTCTATTCACAATCCATGTTGGATTATAACTATTTTGAAGTTCCCCAAACTTTAAAGAGTAATTGTCTAACACGCTGTCGACGCTTGCAAATCTCTTGAACTTGTTAAAACTACTATGTTGACTACACTTTTCAAGATTCTAAACTTGTTTTCATATGATCCTACTTTTGTGGGTCTATTATTGAGATTTCTCCAAACCATGATTCATCTCGTTGACACCATTACGCCGCTCCTCTACGACACTTCATCCTTAATGTTCTATTAAAACACCAACAACGAAAATACTTCATTAATGTCTTCTAATAAGCAAATGCCCTTTTATTTTGACATTCTTTATTGACTTTCTAAGTGGAAATTCAATGTAACAAACATATTCATCAAAAAGAAAATAATAACAAAATTAATTATAAACGAATCGAGCCAACAAAGTTTTACCAATTCTATTGAACACCGTGGTCAACTAGAGTGATAAGATAGTTTGGTAGAGATAGGAATAGTGAGTTCAACTCTTCGATTAATATTTCTAACAACTAATACTTACTCAATCTTTTCATGAAAAACTACTACCATTAAAGTTTTTATACACATCTTTAAAAATATGAGTTAATATTTTTGGTCCCTTTAAATATTTGAAACTTCATTTTAAGTCCTTTAAAATTTTCTTTAAAGAATGATCCTAAAAATTTAAATTTTAACTTTTGTCCTCATGACAAAATCGAGCTAAAATGATCTCTAATTATGTCGCCAAATAAAAACCCACTAAAATTATTATTAAGTTGTAAAACCACAAAGATCATCTAAGTTTAAAACCACGAAATTGCGGGAGGGACCAAAATTTAAATTTAAATTTTTAGAAGAACCATTCTTTAAAGAAAATTTTAAAGGACTAAAACGAAGTTTGAAATATTTAAAAGAATCAAAAATATATTTAATCTTAAAAATATAATAATATTATTACAAAATATTCTACTTTTATTAAATCAACTTTATAAATATATTAAAAATAATGTACAACGTAATAATTAAAATATACAATTAAAATATATAATTTTTTTAAATAAAAATAAAAATAATAGTCGTTTTAAAATAAATTTTATTTATTAAAAGTGCACTTATTTTGAATCTATTTTGAAACTAATGGAGTATAGTTCGCTACTTTATAGTAATATTTGAAGCCATGAGATCTAACTTCAGATGGTGGAGCAATATGATCACTTACGTATGGTCCCACTGGGAATTGGAAGAATAAGAGATACTTCATAATGGGCCACCAACAGTACATGAGTCGTTTGAACACTAAATATTCACATAAATTTTAAAACATTGAGTACATGAATTATTTTACTTATATGACACACAATCCTTCGCCTATGATTTTGAAGTTGTCATTTTATGACATACTTAGATATTTGTTACTATGTACGTGATGTATACCATAAATTTAAAAATTAATGAAAAGTAGATAAAATTTGATGACCAAGTAAGTAAACCATAATATTCAATCCAAATTAATTATATTAATTTGATTTTTTATATATCTGTGTCCAACACATAAAACTTGACCTCTATTAATTAGAATATTGATTTCATGACATTTAAAATCAGTTACTCGATACAAAACCAAAATAATATGTTATTTATCAATTCAATTTAGATTTTTTTTTTTATAGAAAATTGACTATTTTTCATTAGTTAATCTTTTATTGAATTGATTTTTTTTTTGAGTGAATATCTATTTTAGTCTCTTAGAATATTTACAAAAGTCCAAATTAATCTCTATTTAATCCCTCGCAAGAGTTAAACCAATGACCCCTTTATCATTGGTCAATCAACTCTATCCAATGTATTTTTTCTATTTCTTCAATAACAATTACAACAATACATTTTTATTTTTTTAATTATTAGAAAACTATATATATTTTGACTTCTAACAAAAAAACTCTTTTTTTAATTCTTTACAAAATTTAATTGAGTCATGTTAGTCACATATGTTCAATCATATATTATATTAACATCACATTGAAAGAAGACAACAATTTTTTTACATATTTATCATATACGCTTTTAGATGTATTATCAAATTCAAAATAGTATAGTAATATGAACACTACAAAGAAGCTTATTTGCCACGTGAAAATAATGGCAAACATAAAAATCACGCCACAAACAAAAATAGCGACGTGGTCATTTATGTCAGACAAGTGGCAATGTAGCGACGTGAATCCCATGTCAAAGTTGTGACGTGGTATTCACGCTGTAAACAGCTTTGTATAGGGAACATGAATGCGACATGTATAGTTTTAGAAGGACGTGATTTTCTATGTCACTAATTAGTGACATGAAAATCACATCGCTTACATGGACGCTTTTTATTTTTTTAAAATTTAGTAATTATTTTTATATTAATTAATTTATCTAATAAAATTTATAATAAAATTTATATAATTAAATTTAATAATAAAATTTATATAATAAATTTTAAATAATAAAATTTATATAATAAAATTTAAATAATAAAATTTATATAATGAAATTAAATAAAAATTTATATAATAAAATTTATATATTAAAATTATTAGAATAATAGTATTTTATTATATATTGAATAATAGTAATTTTATAAAATAAAGTCATATAATAAAATTTTATATAATTTAATATTTTAAAATGATAAAAATAAATATCTTACATAAATGCAAATTTAAAAATAAAAGAAATAAAATGTTTTTACGGGGCATCTTCACCCGGATAATTATCGAGATCGAAGTCATCAAGTCCGTCATCATCCGGCTGTGTATCAGGAACATTCTGATTTCCACCACCTTGCATAAACCTTCTCATCTGCTCCTCCATATCAGATTGCCTCTTCCGCATCATCTCCAATTGCTGCTCCTACTTTTGCCTCATTGTCGTCATTTGGGCCTCCATTTCGCGTCTGACTTCAGTTGCCGCCAATTGTCTTACTGTTTCAAGTTGATCCTGTGTCAGATTCGTTGACGTGACCTCCTCTCCATCTCTAAGTTGTTGAAACAGATTTATCACCAACTCTCAACCCGCCGACCAAATTTCCTCCCGCAAAAAAGTAACCATTAGGCCCTTTTCCATTAACTACTTCATTCCAAATGTAGAAATCAACATTACCATTAAGCGGCTCCCCCTCTGCTGGCCTATATTGAGGGTTGTGTTCCAAAATTTGCAAGCAATGTCCGATAATCATCCTACACATAAATTAAATAATAAAATTAAATATTTTTTATATATATATATATATATATATATATATATATATATATATATATATATATATATATATATTAAATTATACTAAATTAATACATGTATATATTAAACTATACTAAATTCAAATATATTAAAATTGTCACGTGATTTTCACAAATTCTTATAATTGCCAATGATTTTCACGGCAATTTATCGCCAACATGAAAATATTCACGTGGCAATTTATAAGGTCACATGATAAGCACGCCACAATTTATAGGTTGCCACGTGAAAATAACGTCACAACTTTTGTTACTTAAAAACATAAATTAAATAACTTACAAAAGCTTTTTTGTGTGCGTCACGATAAAACCTCCAGATTTTTTGTCCAGTCCTCGTAATCAACTCAATAATTAATGGTGGTCTCCAACTCCTTAGTGTAAACAATAAAATTAAAAATAATTAGTAAAAATATTATGAATAAAAATATAACTTAAAAATTAGTAATTTTTACCATCCCACGGACATGCTCAAAGATTAATACTTCCAACCAGATTTACACACCCCCTTTCGATGCCCTCACTTAAAAGTTTGGATTTAGCCTTGAATTTGGCGAACCCTAATATGTAAGAAGTTCGCCAAAACCTCTATGCCTATCCAATTAGGACGGATACCATGAAGCTCGAATTCTCCTAATCCACAGCATTATATCGAAAATCTTCTAGAAGTTCTCTATAATAGATTTTCCCATTATTTTCTCATTCAACGGATCCACATTTTTCCTGCAATATTGTATGACATTAAAATAAAAGTTAACTAATTATCATTAAAATGTGACTTAAATAATAATACTAAAAAATTAATTAAATTTACAACTTAAATAAATAATACCTTAAATTTTTTAAACCATTCTTCTTTATTTGTAACCTCGTCAAAGTTCCTCCGAATGATTTATACATCTAATGAATTATATAATTAATAACCTTGGCAGATCCACTTATGAAACTAAACAACAAGATTTTGAATAAACAATATTAATTATAAATTTATACAAAATATTAAAATGAATATGTACTTAAATAAAAGTTTATATAAGAAACTTACTTGCTTCCTTCGGGTCAAATCCAAAACCTCCCACAATAATATGAACTCACTGATCATCTTTCCCACAAGATCGGCCCATCTATATCATCGCTACCACATCCGTGATCACCGCGCCCCCCACGTGGCCGGTATGTGTAGGACGTGGGGTGCTAGATCCAACAGCCTGTATGGGATGTGGGGTGCGTGATCCTCCGTCCGTCTAGGACGTGAGGCGCGGGATCCTCCAGCCTGTGTGGGACGTGGACTAGGGGATCGTCCAGCCTGTGTCGGACGTGGACCGCTGGATCCTCCAAGATGTGTGGAATGGGTCACTGGACCCTCCCTACCGGAAGGATGAAGGCATCTCTGTGGGATATGAAAAACTGGGTCCCCCCGTCTGCTGGAATGATGAAGGCACACCAGTCTGTAGAAATGGAAAACTGGGTCCTCCTGCTCATTGAAGGAAGGATGAGGGACACCCGCCCTGCCGAAAGATGAAGGCACCGGTCGGTGGGAAAGGGAAACTAGATCCTCCGTGATGCTGAAGGAAGATGGCATCTAAGTCGGTGGAAAGGAAAACTAGAGCCTGTGATGCCGGAAGGATGACGCATCTGAGTCGGTGGGAAAATGAAACCGGCCTCTGTGGCACAAAAGATGCAAAATTCTCAGACGGAATGTATGGGAGGAGAGTAATGGGACAAACCCCGAGTAACGCCTGTGACATAGGATCAACTGACTCGAGGGGGGGGCATGTCGATGAGGAGACTCACATGTTACTACCTCGTACGCGAGACTTCTTACCGCTATCTTTTTTCTTAGGTGGCATTATACCTATTTATATATATTTTCATAAACAAAGATAATAAAGTTATTAACATAAATAGATATTCATTAACACATTCAATATATACATGTTCAATAGATATTCATTAATATTACATTAAGTGATTAATTAATCTAAATCTTCATGCTCGTTATCCATATCATGTTCATCATCCGATGTAATATTATCCTCGGATTCAAACTCTTCATCATTGTCTTCCATCCACATTATTATCAACCAACAATATAGACGCATCAACTTGATGTCCCTCAACAGTTGTATCAAAAACTTGTAATGTCTTCACCGCAACCACATCATTAACTGCTCAACGTCATCAACTTGGTAGGCAACATCTTCCACTAGATCTCCGCTCAACATGACCCAGTGGTTTTGTTTTATTACAACACACCATCCTCTTTTACGACATAAATGAAGGATAAGGAACCTAATAAACTTGCCTAACAATATGTGACATTATGAAAGGGTCATATTCTTTGTATCTCCGGTTCATTTGAATCTCGACAGAACCATATGACTTGTCTATCTTTGTGCCTCTAGTTGGATCATACCATTCACAATAAAACAAGACAACTTTATTTTCCGAGTCCAAGTAATTGTATACCAACTCGTAGATATGTTTAACAAATCCATAGAAGTCGTCTTCACCGCCATCTATAACTCCTTTTACAAATACACCACTGTTTATGGTTTTTTTCTGTCCATGCCTCACAGAAATTTATATTCGCTCACCAAGTACGTGTGCCAATCATTTGCGCTTTGGATAGGGCCTTCAGCCAAGTTTCTCAAATGGAGTATTTCTGGAGTTAGTGTAAGAACTCTAGACAATGTTTGCTTGAACCATGAGGGAAATTGAGAATGAATGACACCTGATGTTGACTGTACACCGGTACTATGAAAATAGGCATTGTTAAATTCCCTACAAAACACACACCATAAGTTTAATAATTTTGGTATACACATTGTCAACAGAGTTAAAAAGTTTTGGTAAACTTACTCAAGATATGGTTTTACTTCATCGCAGCTTGATCAAGACATGGACATGTGCAAGATTGTATTTCTTTTGGGTCAACTAATGCACACCTTCTTTCCGTAAGGCCTACCTGGAAGCCCAAAGACTCGAGCAAGGTGAATTGACTCCTCCGATTGACATTTATAGGATTCCGTATGATTCAAGGAGTTAAGAT